>CAWUFW010022202.1:0-101175 GCA_963921515.1 Calotriton arnoldi | reverse complement strand
TGTACTTCAGTTCGGTACGTATTCATCAGACAGGTGCAGAAAGAAGCATGGAAAGTGCAGAATGAAGCAACAGGTGTGCAGAAAGAGGCAAGAGAAGTGCATAAACAGGCAAGAGAACTGCACAAAGAGGCAAGATAATTGCTGAAAGAAGCAACAGAGGTGTAGAAAGAAGCAAGAAAAGTGCAGAAAGTAGCAAGTGAGATGCAATAACAGGCATGAAAAGTACAGAAAGATGGAAGACGAGTGCAGAAAGAGATAACAGGGGTGCAGAAAGGAGCAAATGAGGTGCAGAAAGAGGCAACAGACGTGCAGAAAGAGGGAAGAGAGGTGCATAAAGTACATGAGATTTGCAGAATGAGGTCAAGAGAAGTGCAGAAAAAAAAAAGAAACGTGCAGAAAGAAGCAACAGAAATGCAGAAAGAGGCAAGAGAGGCGCAGAGGGAAGCAAGAGTGGCTTGCACACCATTAGTACCAATTTAACACCCACTTTTAGCAATAAGTAACATGTGACCATTCTAGGTTTGCAAAGGGCCTTCCACCACTCTGTAACACTTTTTGCTGCATTTTGGTAACGTTTGACCCATTTCAGCTAGATACAAGGTTTTTTGCTCAAATCTGCAGATTAGGGTGCGGATGATGAATATGTGGCTAATGCAGAAAATGTATAATTGTGCGAAAGTCGGTGCAGCCAAACAGTCACATAATTCCAGTGGCCCTGCTCATACCTCTGACTAGGTCCACAAGTGCTCCTCAGTGATTCCATCTTTTTTGTCTCACTGAGTTCATAGTTGAGCTTCTATGGAAACGAGGAATACTAAACCTGAGGTTACCACTCCACAACACAGACTACCATACCACATAATTACTCTCCATAACACATAATCCCACTCTACATAATTCCTATACACTAAATACCACATACTTTCTATCCACATAATTTCACTGCACAACATACCACATAATTACACTACACACAACGTACATCCACTCCACTCCAAAAAACATTAGTAAAAACGTTTGCATTTACAACGTCAATAGCTCTAATTCTCGCAAATGCAAAACCTAATACATTGCAAACACTTCTTTAACTAGTAGTCGCGTTTGCAGAGTGGTGGAGAAAGGGTGGTGGGCCTCCGACCAGCGCTCAGGAATTCTGGTGCGCAGGGCTTACAGGAGGTACCAGTAGGGCTTCTTTGCCCCCAAAGTCCCTCAGGAGTAAATTGGACTTTAGCCCCATCCCATAGTATGCCAGGAGGCGCGTTTGCAGAATGGTGGAGAAAGGGGGGAAAGGACATCCTTGGGGGCCAACTACCCCTCCTATTACCTCCAGTAAGTCCCACACAGCAGCATTGCTAAGTTCGAAGAGCATGCCACGGCCCCTTCGCCCACCACTCTAC
Organism: Calotriton arnoldi; assembly: GCA_963921515.1. NCBI lineage: Eukaryota > Metazoa > Chordata > Amphibia > Caudata > Salamandridae > Calotriton > Calotriton arnoldi. The sequence continues at coordinate 99,778 of CAWUFW010022202.1, read as the reverse complement.
AAACGCGCTCCCTGGCACACTCTTGGATGGGGATTGAAGTCCCCTTCGCTGCTGGGGGTTCTATAGGGGCCAACTAGCCTACCTCTTACCTCCAGTAAGCCCCACGCAGTGGGATTGCTGAGAGGTAGACAAAGGCCACGCCCCCTTTCTCCACCACTCTGCAAACACGCCCCCTGGCGCGTTGTTAGTTGGGGAATTAATTCCCCTTGAATGCTGAGGGTCCCTGGGGTCCAACTAGCCCACAAGGTACCTCCAATATGTGCCACAGAGCTGGATTGCAGAGAGGTGGTCCGAGACCACGCCCCCTTTTTGCACCACTCTGCAAACGTGCCTCTTGGTGCACTACTGCTCGGGGGATGAAGTCCACTTGTGTCCTGAGGTACTCAGGACACAAGAGGACCTCATCGCCCCACCACCAGTGCGCCAAGAGGCTGTTTGCAGAGTGGTGTAAAAAGGGGCGTGTCCTAGGACCACCTCTCTGCAACACAGCTCTCTGGCGCATACTGGAGGTACCTGGTGGGCTAGTTGGCCCCCAGGGACCCTCAGGATTAAAGGGGACTTAATCCCCTAATTTACAAAGCCCCAGGGGGTGTGTTTGCACACTTTTCATATCAGGCCGGCCCCCTCCCTGCACCACTGTGCAAACGTGCCCCCTGGCACGTTGTAAGTTGGGGGATTAAGTCCCCTTGAATCCTGAGGGTGCCTGGGGTCCAACTAGCCCACCAGGTACCTCCAGTAAGCGCCACAGAGCTGCGTTGCTGAGAGGTGTAAAAAGGGGTGTTGCCTCGGACCACCTCTCTGCAACTCAGCTCTGTGGTGCATATTGGAGGTACCTGGTGGGCTAGTTGGTCCCCCCTGAAACCCTGAGTATTCAAGGGGAATTAATTCCCCAACTAACAACGCGCCAGGGGGCGCATTTACAGAGTGGTGGAGAAAGGGGGCGTGGCCTCCAGAGACATGCCGGCTTCTTTATTTTACTTTTTTGGGGCCCTGGGGAGCCCATCCCCCAGGGCCTGACCCCTTTTTCTAAAAAAAAAATAAAAAAGAAAATCGGGAAGGGGGCCGCGTGGCCCCCCTCCCAATGCCAATTTCGGCCCCAGGGACCCCATCCCCCGGGGCATGTCCAGAATTTTTTATTTTTAATTTATATTTGGAGGGGGGCCACGTGGCCCCCCTCCTAAGGCCAATTATGGCCCCCGGGGACCCCATCCCCCGGGGCCGGCCTTTCCTTTTTTTTTTATTATTGGGGAGTGGGGTCGCGTGGCCCCCCTCCCGGGCCACTTCTGGCCCCAGGGACTCCATCGCCTGGGGCCTGGCCTCTCCGTTGGGGACCGTGGGGGGAGCCCCAATTCACCCACAGTCCCGCCGGCTCCCCGCCTCCTGTGGGAGCTGGCATTGCTTTTCCACAAAGGGAGCTGCTAACATGCAGCTCCCCTTGTGGAAAAGCAATTCTGCTTTGCTTCATTGAAGCGAGAGCAGGTTTCCCTGCTCTCGCTTCAATGAAGCAAAGCAGAGTTTGCATTGACAGGGCGGGATCCACATGGCTCCCGCCCTGCCATAGCAAACAACAGTGTCCTGGGGTTGGGCATCCCGGGACACTGCAGGAGCTGGCCCTGGGGGTGGCAGTCCCCAGGGCCATCGAGGGCTCCAGGAGGGGGGCTGCGTGGCCCCACTCCCAACTATTTAAAGCCCCGGGGAGGTGGTGGTCCCCAGGGCTTGGGGGCCTGCGAGGCCCCCTCATGCTAATTAACATTAAGCCTCAGGAAGGTGGTGGTCCCTGGGGCTTGGGGGGGCCTGCGAGGCCCCCTACCCTTATTAACATTAAGCCCCGGGGAGGTGGCAGTCCCTGGGCTGCGGGGGGACCGCATGCCCCCAGCAAATAAATTATCAAGCCCCGGGGAGGTGGTGGTCCACATGGCTGCGGGGGCCCCTGCGGGCCCCCGCTACATAAAGAAATTGCCCCAGGGACTTTGCCCACTCGGGGGCTTTGAAAACGAGGTGCGGGAGACTGCGCATCGTTTTTTTAAATATTCGGACGCATTAGGGCACCCGGCGCGACCCCGCCCAAAAATTTAAAAAAATGCTTATTTTGGGCCTGGGGGTCCCTGTGGGACCCCCTGAGCAGGCCTGGGGGGTCAGGGTGTTTTTACCCTGCCCCCTTTTCTTGTTTTTTTATCTTTCTTTTACCTTTTTATTTCTCCCTCCGTCCGAGGCACAAGATGGCTGCCAACACTTCCTGGTTTGAAGTGTTGGCAGCCAATCAGAGGCAAGCTTGTGCTTGTGTGGTTAGGCTCTGCCCAGATATCAAAAGTTTTCTTTTCTTTAATTTCTCAGCAACTACTGAACGGATTTACACCATTTAACAAAAAGGGCTCTTTCTGAACCAAGGGCTACCTTTTTGCCAAATTTGGTGTAATTCCGTTCAGCAGTTCGGGCTATAGCTTTGTCTAAAGTTTCCTATGGAAATTAACATGGGGAAAATGCGTTTTGGGACCCCATTTTTTCTCGGCCCCAACTTGACGAATCACCCCGAAACTTTCAAGACAGGAGCTGACCGTAGCGGGCCACTAGTTTTGAAAATTTCGCGAAGATTCATCAAACAACGCCAAAGTTATTGGGAAAACAATAAATGCTTTTTGAATAGAAACGAGGTCCTACCTATAACTACCTACTGGCGACCGCCAGTAGATAGTTATAGTTAGGACCTATTTTCCATAGGAAATCCGTGACATTCTATTTGAAATAACTCTTGCGTCGGTTGACGAATCTTCGCGAAATTTTCAAACTTTATGGCCCGCTCCGGTCCGCTCCTACCCTGAAAGTCTCAGGGTGATTCGGCAAGCGGGGGCCGAGAAAAAAGGGGGTACCAAAACGTGTTTTCCCCATTCATTTTCCCATAGGAAACTTTAGACACGGCTACAGCCCGAACTGCTGAACGGAATTACACCAAATTTGGCAAAGAGGTAGTTCTTGGTTCAGAAAGAACCCTTTTGTTAAATGGTGTAAATCCGTTCAGTAGTTGCGGCGAAATTAAAAAATAAGAGTCAAAAAATCAATTTCCCATAGGAAACTTTATGCAAGGCTACAGCCCGAACTGCTGAACGGAATTACACCAAATTTGGCAAAGAGGTAGTTCTTGGTTCAGAAAGAACCCTTTTTGTTAAATGGTGTAAATCCATTCAGTAGTTGCTAAGAAAATCAAAAGTAAAAACACATATATATCTGGGCGGAGCCTAACCACACATGTCATCGTGAGATCTGATTGGCTGTCAGCACTTCATCCTGGAATTGCTGGCAGCCATATTGGGACCAATATAAATGATAGTACCCCATTGAAATGCATTGTAGTGAATCGAAGATTTTGAGGGTTACCAAAAGGAGAACTATAAAGGGTGATAACAGACTTTAGTTACATTAGAATTCATTTGTTGATGGTACCATACTAATTTCAGGAATTGTGGTGTGTTCTAAGGTGATTTTACCCTGTGAAAAACCTTCTGCTGGGATATCATGAATCATGTTTGAGAGAAAACTATTTTCACATGCTTGTCCCATACAGTTTTGGAAGGTGCTCCAGAAGCTAAAATGAGAGCATATTTTCTGTAAATTCACATTATCTTTCTCAGTCATGTGAGAATGAAGTCTGACATTCTCAGTAAAACATGTACATCCAACAAGGGCAGAGACTGTCAGTTGATTCCTTTGTGTTCTACTGCAGCTTCCCAGAGTGTTCTAAAGAACAACTAGAGTGCTAACAGTCTTACTTATGACAAAAGTATGGCACACCTGAAGCCATCTTGATTGGAATAAACTGGTAACACTTAAAACATTTAATTTAAAAAGGAACAAAATGATGGGGTTCATCTTGTCATAGAAATTATGGTTAGTGCTCTGGAAAGAAAAATTAGGACATGTTTCAAGTGTGATCTCAAATATCTTCCTGTTATATTTCAACAGGAGCAGCCTGTCAGTTGATGCCTTTGTGTTCTACTGCAGCTTCCCAGAGTGTTCTAAAGAACAACTAGAGCGCTAACAGTCTTACTTATGACAAAAGTATGGCACACCTGAAGCCATCTTGATTGGAATAAACTGGTAACACTTAAAACATTTAATTTAAAAAGGAACAAAATGAGGGGGTTCATTTTGCCATAGAAATTATGGTTAGTGCTGTAGAAAGAAAAATTAGGACATGTTTTAAGTGAGATCTCAAATATCTTCCTGTTATATTTCAACAGGAGCAGCCTGTCAGTTGATGCCTTTGTGTTCTACTGCAGCTTCCCAGAGTGTTCTAAAGAACAACTAGAGCGCTAACAGCCTTACTTATGACAAAAGTATGGCACACCTGAAGCCATCTTGATTGGAATAAACTGGTAACACTTAAAACATTTAATTTAAAAAGGAACAAAATGAGGGGGTTCATTTTGCCATAGAAATTATGGTTAGTGCTGCAAAAGAAAATTTAGTGCATGTTTTAAGTGAGATCTCAAATCCTCTTCTATTTCATTAGAAAATTCTGACATGCAGACTGAAACAATCACTTTCAATACCAGCAGTACACTTCCAGTTAACTCCTTGGTGAGCAGTAGCTTTACTACCCTGATCTAATGAACAACTAGAGTGCTAACATTCTGAATTTATGGCAAATGTGTGACACATCTGAATGCCTTCTTGATGGAATCAAAGTAAAAACTGAAAGCATTTCCTACTGAGGAGACTGCAGTAAATGAGGAAATTAGGAAACTTCATAACAAAGAAGTCTTCCAAGATGGCCACCAGTGAAAAAAGAGCCCAAATGTAGCACAAATATTACCCAGATGTAGCCCACATATAGCCCAATGACAAAAGTGTGCAAATCACTTTTTATTTTTAGTTTTTTTGCAGTTTTATGTAGTGCAGACTGGTCAGGTATTGGAGCGTTGCATCTTAAAACATGACCCCCTACACTACAAAAACACCACTGCACTACCCTAAACCCTAAAACACTACCCCCAGCACGACCCCCTACACTACACAAGCACCACTGCACTATCCTAAACCCTAAAACACTACCCCCAGCATGACCCCCTACACTACACAAACCCACTGCACTACCCTAAACCCTAAAACACTACCCCAACACCACTGCACTAACCTAAATCCTAAAACACTACCCCCAGCACGACCCCCTACACTACCCAAACACCACTGCACTACCCTAAAACATGACCCCCTACATTACACAAACACCACTGCACTACCCTAAACCCTAAAACACTACCCCCAGCACGACCCCCTACACTACACAAGCACCACTGCACTACCCTAAACCCTAAAACACTACACCTAGCACGACCCCCTACACTACACAAACACCACTGCACTACCTTAAACCCTAAAACACTACCCCCAGCATGACCCCCTACACTACCCAAACACCACTGCACTACCCTAAACCCTAAAACACTAGCCCAACACCACTGCACTAACCTAAATCCTAAAACACTACCCCCAGCACGACCCCCTACACTACACAAGCACCACTGCACTACCCTAAACCCTAAAACACTAAACCTAGCACGACCCCCTACATTACACAAACACCACTGCACTACCTTAAACCCTAAAACACTACCCCCAGCACGACCCCCTACACTACCCAAACACCACTGCACTAACCTAAATCCTAAAACACTACCCCCAGCACGACCCCCTACACTACCCAAACACCACTGCACTACCCTAAAACATGACCCCCTACACTACACAAACACCACTGCACTACCCTAAACCCTAAAACACTACCCCCAGCACGACCCCCTACACTGCCCGAACACCACTGCACTGCCCTAAACCCTGAAACACCAGCCCCTGCACGCCCCCTATACTGCCCGAACACCACTGCACTGCCCTAAACCCTGAAACACCAACCCTAGCACGACCCCCTACACTGCCCGAACACCACTGCACTGCCCTAAACCCTGAAACACCACCCCTTCACGACCCCCTACACTGCCCGAACACCACTGCACTGCCCTAAACCCTGAAACACCACCCCCAGCACGCCCCCTACACTGCCCGAACACCACTGCACTGCCCTAAACCCTGAAACACTACCCCCAGCAAGACCTCCTACACTGCCCGAACACCACTGCACTGCCCTAAACCCTGAAACATCACCCCCAGCAAGACCCCCTACACTGCCCGAACACCACTGCCCTAAACCCTGAAACACCACCCCCAGCACGGCCCCCGACACTGCCCGAACCCCACTGCTCTGCCCTAAACCCTGAAACACCACCCCCAGCACGACCCCCTACACTGCCCGAACACCACTGCACTGCCCTAAACCCTGAAACACCATCCCCAGCACGACCCCCTACACTCACCACCCCCTGCACGACCCCCTACACTGCCTGAACACTACTGCACTGCCCTAAACCCTGAAACACCATCCCCAGCACGACCCCCTACACTGCACGAACACCACTGCACTGCCCTAAGCCCTGAAACACTACGCCCAGCAAGACCCCCTACACTGCTCGAACACCACTGCACTGCCCTAAACCCTGAAACACCACCCCCTGCCTGACCCCCTACACTGCCCGAACACTACTGCACTGCCCTAAACCCTGAAACACCATCCCCAGCACGACCCCCTACGCTGCACGAACACCACTGCACTGCCCTAAACCCTGAAACACTACGCCCAGCAAGACCCCCTACACTGCCTGAACACCACTGCACTGCCCTAAACCCTGAAACATCACCCCAGCAAGACCCCTACACTGCCCGAACACCACTGTCCTAAACCCTGAAACACGACCCCCAGCAAGACCCCCTACACTGCCCGAACACCACTGCACTGCCCTAAACCCTGAAACACCAGCCCCAGCACGACCCCTACACTGCCCGAACACCACTGCACTGCCCTAAACCCTGAAACACCACCCCCTGCACGACCCCCTACACGGCCCGAACACCACTGCTCTGCCCTAAATCCTGAAACACTAGCCCCAGCACGACCCCTACACTGCCCGAACACCACTGCACTGCCCTAAACCCTGAATCACCACCCCCAGCATGACCCCCTACACTGCCCAAACACCACTGCACTGCCCTAAACCCTGAAACACCAGCCCCAGCAAGACCCCCTACACTGCCCGAACACCACAGCACTGCCCTAGACTCTGAAACACCAGCCCCAGCAAGACCCCCTACACTGCCCGAACACCACTGCACTGCCCTAAACCCTGAAACACCAGCCCCAGCATGACCCCTACACTGCCCGAACACCACTGCACTGCCCTAAACCCTGAAACACCAGCCCCAGCACGACCACCTACACTGCCCAAACACCACTGCACTGCCCTAAACCCTGAAACACCAGCCCCAGCACGACCCCTTACACTGCCCGAACACCACTGTACTGCCCTAAACCCTGAAACACCACCCCCAGCACGACCCCCTACACTGCCCGAACACCACTGCACTGCCCTAAACCCTGAAACACCACCCCCTGCATGACCCCCTACACTGCCCGAACACCACTGCACTGCCCTAAACCCTGAAACACCACCACCTGCACCACCCCGTACACTGCCCGAACACCACTGCACTGCCCTAAACCCTGAAACACCACCCCCAGCACGACACCCTTTACTGCTCGAACACCACTGCACTGCCCCAAACCCTGAAACACCACCCCCAGCACGACCCCCTACACTGCCCGAACACCACTGCCCTAAACCCTGAAACAACACCCCTGCACGACCCCCTACACTGCCCGAACACCACTGCACTGCCCTAAACCCTGAAACACCACCCCCTACACTGCCCGAACACCACTGCACTGCCCTAAACCCTGAAACACCACCCCCAGCACGACCCCCTACCCTGCCTAACACCACTACACTGCCCTAAACCCTAAAACACCACCCCCAGCATTACCCCCTACACTGCCTAAACACCACTGCACTGCCCTAAACCCTAGAACACTACCCCCAGCACGACCCCTACACTACCCGAACACCACTGCACTACCCTAAACCCTAAAATACTACCCCCAGCACAACCCCCTACACTACCCGAACACGACTGCACTGCCCTAAACCCTCAAACACTCCCCCAGCACGACCCCCTACACTACCCGAACACCACTGCACTGCCCTAAACCCTAAAACACTCCCCCAGCACGACCCCCTACACTACCCAAACACCACTGCACTGCCCTAAACCCTAAAACACTCCCCCCAGCACGACCCCCTACACTACCCAAACACCACTGCACTGCCCTAAACCCTAAAACACTACCCCCCGCATGACCCCCTACACTACCCAAAACCCAATGCACTACCCTAATCCCTAAAACACTACCCCCCGCATGACCCCCTACACTACCCTAAACCCTAAAACACTACCCCCGCACGACTCCCTACACTACTCAAAGACCACTGCACTACCCTAAACCCTAAAACACGAACTCCTACACTACACAAACACCACTGCACTACCCTAAACCCTAAAACACTACCCCCAGCACGAACCACTACACTACCCAAACACCACTGCACTACCCTAAACCCTAAAAAACTACCCCCAGCAGTACCCCTACACTACCCAAACACCACTGCACTACCCTAAACCCTAAAACACTACCCCCAGCAGTACCCCCTACACTACCCAAACACCACTGCACTACCCTAAATCACTACCCCAGCACGACCCCCTACACTACCCAAACACCACTGCACTACCCTAAACCCTAAAACACATTCCCCCCAGCACGGCCCCCTACACTACCCAAACACCACTGCACTACCCTAAACCCTAAAACACTCCCCCAGCACGACTCCCTACACTACCCAAACACCACTGCACTACCCTAAACCCTAAATCTACCCCCAGCATGACCCCCTACACTACACAAACACCACTGCACTACCCTAAACCCTAAAACACTACCCCCAGCACGACCCTCTTCACTACCTAAACACAACTGCACAATTTGTTACAGGCGTTGCAACGCAGGCCTGTGGTGCTTACTGGAAGTACCTAGTGGGCTAGTTGGGCCCCAGGGACCCTCAGGATTCAAGGTGACCTAATCCCCCAACTTAAAACACACCACGTGGCGCGTTTGCACAGTGGTGAAGGGGGGGCGGGGCCTCAGGTGACATGTGTGCAAACACGCCCTGTGGTGCGTTTTAAGTTGGGGAATTAATTCCCTTTGAATCCTGAGGGACCCTGGGATCCAACTAGCCCACCAGGAACCTTCAGTAAGCACAACAGAGTTGCGTTGCAGAGAGGTGAGAAAAGGTGCGTGGCCTCGGAACGCCTCTCTGCAACTCAGCTCTGTGGTCCTAACTGTAGGTACCTGGGGGGCTAGTTGGGCCCCAGGAACCCTCAAAATTCAAGGGGACTTAATCCCACAACTTAAAACGCGCCACAGGTTGCGTTTGCACACGTCACCTCAGGCCCCCCCTCCCTTCACCACTGTGCAAACGCGCCCTGTAGCGCGTTTTAAGAGGTAGTTTTAATCCCCCTGCCCTATTATGTACTAGGGACTTGCAGAGGAGGTCATGCTAATCACAGGGGTACCCCAACGCATAGTGTTCCCTAGTGTATGTAGGTGTTTTCACGGTATTCTAAGTGTCTTTTAGCATAGCACTGGCTCTGGTTAGTCAGAGTCAGTTACCACCAGTACCCGTCTGAAAAAGTTGTGGGCACAGGATGATTTTGCAACAAGGCCTCTTTCTGCTCCTCTGTTGGTTCTTTCTGCACATCTTTTGCTTCTTTCTGTGCGTTTTTTCTTCTTTCTTCACATGTCCTACCTCTGTAGGCATAGTTAGAAACTAGTATTTAAAAAAACCTTTGAAATTCACTTAAAAATCATAGGTTTCAGGCACGTTATAGTTAGAAATTAGCATTTAAAAAACCTTTGAAATTCACTGAAAAAACCATAGGTTTCAGACACGTTATAGTTAGAAATTAGCATTTAAAAAACCTTTGAAATTCACTGAAAAAACCATAGGTTTTAGGGACAGTTATAGTTAGTTGGACATTTCACTCGTACAAAACCATAGAAATTCCCCCGTTATAGTTAGTTCAGCTAACTATAACTCGCGCCCCCGCAATGCACTGCTGATGACATCACATATTACATCACTCATGACATGGTCAGTGACATCACTGATGACATCTCAAATGACATCACTGATGACATCATCCATGTGATAATTTCATGCATCTTCTCACACCCTAATATAACTTTTGATACACCCACTCTAAATTATAGACTGCCATTCTCAAAACCATAGACACTCCAACACCAAAAACTACATACCCACTCACTGATTCTTAGGTCTACACACACATCCACTCACTCACCCGTACAGTCACTCATACTTAGTCACTCAGTACAGGACTATCATATGCACTCATACACCTATATAAACACTCACACACCGCCACTCATCCATAGAGGTACTCACACACCTAGTCAGTCATGCAAAAAACTTAGTCACACACCCATTTACTCACCTATACAGTTATACACACACCAGCTCACTTACTCATACAAATACGAGCACATTCTTACGCTCTTATACAATCACTGATACAAGTACACACTCATCCATACAGCCACTCTCACAATCACACACTCTCACTTATAGCCATTTATATACTCCAACACACATATATACTGCCTTTCACATATGTAGTTACTCACACATGTACCACTGAGATATACATTCAATCACTAACACACCCATACACACACTCACCCACCCATTCAGTCCATCACAGATGCACTCTTGAAACCATGCACCCAGTGAATCACCAACTCACACATCTATGCACAGAGTCACACACACCCCACCCACACAAACACTCAGGCACCCATACAGATACTCAGACAATCAATCAATAACCCATGTAGACACTCATGTAGCTATTCAGAAAGCTCATGCAGCCGCTTACAAACCAACAGACAGACGGATACAGACATTCACACAGTTTAGTCACTAACCCATGCATTCAGTAAGATACATTTAATCACTCACTTGTAGAGTCAGTCACTCACGTACTAAATCATCCATTCAGACACTTATACAGCCACTCATTCTTCAATACGCCTTTCCCTATATATATTAAACATATTTAAACTTTACAGAAACACACAGTCACTGGATGACGTCATCAGTGATGTCATTTGAGATGTCATCAGTGATGTCATCAGTGATGTCACTGACCATGTCATGAGTGATGTAATATGTGACGTCATCAGCAGTGCATTGCGGGCGCGAGTTATAGTTAGCTGAACTAACTATAACGGGGGAATTTCTATGGTTTTGTACGAGTGAAATGTCCAACTAACTATAACTGTCCCTAAAACCTATGGTTTTTTCAGTGAATATATATATATATATATATATATATATATATTATCTACTGGCGGTCGCCAGTAGATAGTTATAGTTACAACCTATTATCCATAGGAAATCCGCGACATTCTATTTGAAATAACTCTCTTGCCGGTTGACGTATCTTCGCAAAATTTTCAACCTTTGTGGGGCGCTCCGGTCCGCTCCTACCCTGAAAGTCTCGGGGGATTCGTCAAGCGGGGGCCGAGAAAAAGGGGGGTCCCAAAACGTGTTTTCCCCATGCAATTTTCCATAGGAAACTTTAGACACGGCTACAGCTCGAACTGCTGAACGGAATTACACCAAATTTGGCAAAGAGGTAGTTCTTGGTTCAGAAAGAACCCTTTTTGTTAAATGGTGTAAATCCGTTCAGTAGTTGCTGAGAAAATCAAAAGTAAAAAGATAGATATATCTATGGCCGTGTCGGATTCGCGCACCCTCCCGATCACGAGCTGCATGCTAATTGGCTGTCAACACTCCAAATCATGAAGTGTTGGCAGCCATTTTGTCCCTCGGTAGAACCGAGGGACAGAAACCAGTGCGCAACGCCCACAAAGGGGGCAGGGTAGGAACACCCTGACCCCCTAGGTCTGCTCAGGGGTTTTTTTTTTTTTTAAATCGGCAGGATGCGCTCAGGGTGCGCGAATCCTGCCGAAAAAAAATCGAAGCGCGGTCTCCCGCGCTTCGATGTTAATTGGCCCCCGGGTGGGCCAAGTCCCGGGGGCATGCTGGGGGGGTTAATTTTATGTGTGGGGGCCTCTAAGGCCCCCAAGCCCCGGGGACCACCACCCCCGGGGCTTTATGTATAATGGTGCGGGAGGGCTCTGAGCCCTCCCGCAGCCCCGGGACCGCCACCTCCCGGGGCTTCTTTTTTATTTTTGAAAACCTGTGTGGGGGCCCGGCCCCCACACGCCCCGGGACCACCACCTCCCCGGGGCACTAAGAAAATTACAATGGGGGTCCGTTTGGACCCCCAAGCCCCGGGGACCACCACCTCCCCGGGGCTTTCAAAATGTAAGGAGGGGGCCGCGCGGCCCCCTCCTGGAGCCTGTGGTGGCCCTGGGGACCGCCACCCCCAGGGCTAGCTTCCTGCAGTGTCCCGGGTGCCTACCCCGGGACACTGCTGTTTGCAATGACAGGACGGAGCCTCGCGGCTCCCGTCCAGGGTCTTGATCACATGATGCGCATTACGGTAGGAAGGTTCCTTTTAAACCATTTTTTTGAAACGTTTTTCTTGTTCTTTAAGTGACATGTGCAATCAAGTAGCCAGGTTTAACAATAGACATAAACAACAGATTTACTGGTTTGCATGGGAGTTAATCGCAGGTCTAAAAATACATAAAATAATATAGGTATAAATACCAGAATAATGTATTAAAATTAAACCTCTATTCCAGAGACTTTAAAACCATAAAACCAATACAGTACTGTGTTGAATAAAAAGACAAGTAAAATCTAATTTATGTTAAAAAAGATTTTTTCTTTTTATTGCTGTTTAAATCGTCCAGGTATGAATACCCTCAACTTGTTCATGATATTGATATCATTAACCCGTTAAGTGCTTCTGTCGGCCAACGGCCGTCGCGAGCACTACCTCGGTAGTGGTGCGCACGTCCGTTGGCCGACGCGGCCCCGCCCGCTTAATAGAACGGTCCGCACTGGCGCGGAACGTTCGAAGCAGTTAACCGGTTAACTTGCAGCACAAGAAAAATGCTAGTGCCTATACAGTACTTATGATGTAAACATCAGTTTTGTAAACCTTGCGACTCAAAGTGACTTGTGCTAGTGCAAAAAAAGTGCTATGTGCTACCTCCTTATCTACTCAAAAAATGTGTTCAAAACCTCACTAACCTGTGTGTGTTCTAAAAGCGGGATTTTGTTGGCGGCTGTGGTAGCAAATCCCAATATTTTTAATATCTTTAAGTTTGATGATGTACAGTTTTTATTTGTTTCTTTGCTCCTATTTATTTATCTTCTTCCTACTCGGCACTACAGACATGTGTATAACTCCTCTGTTGCGTTCAAACCTCCCGGATGCTTGTGTCTAAATCTAGAATGTAACACATTTCGAGTTGTCTGAGGGCTTTTTCCCTATCACCCCCTCTTTTGTTGGGAGGGATTGAGTATATCAGGAAGTACTTTACATTTTTAAGAACTCCATCATGTACTTCACTGAAATGTCGTGCCACCGGATAGGACTGGTCTCTGTTCCTGATCGTCCTTAGGTGCTGGAGTACCCTCTTAAGCCCCTGCAGTATTGTACTGCCCACATATCGCAGGCCACAAGGGCACTCCAGCACATAGACCACATAGTCCGATTAGCATGTTAATGCCTTGTTGATGGTCCTGTCTTGTTCACTAAAGGGCATTTTATAGGAGGTTCTGCTGGCCCCATAGTGGCAAGCCTTACATACCTTGCATCTATGGAACCCCTTTCTTTGGCTGAGCCATGTGCCCTTCAATTGGCCACTGGGATCATTTCGAACCAGGGCATCCTTCATAGAAGGTGCCCTGCTATAAGTTATGGCTGGTCTGTTGGGAAGTAGATGACCTATGACTGGGTCACCTAAAACTAAGGGCCAGTTTCTATTTATATTGTTCTGGATAGCCTTTTCTTGTTTATTGTATCTTAAAATAAACCTGAAGGCTTCTGCCTCCTGTGCCTTTGGTTCCTCATCCTTTGTCTGTTTTGTGAGGAGAGTCTCCCTAGGGAATGTATTGCTTTTCCTGATCGCTGCGTCTATGCTTCTTTTCGTGTAGCTCCTTTCCATGAATCTAATCTTACTATTCATTTGAGCACCCCTTAAATCCTTATCGCAGCTACAGATTTGTCTCAAACGGAGCATTGCTCCATAGGGAATGCTCTGAATTAGATGGTGGGGATGTGAGCTCCCGGCATGCAGCACCGCATTGCCAGCAGTTGGTTTCCTATGAAGTTTGGTTTCTAGTTTGCCATCCCTAATGTAAATCTGTACATCAAGAAAATGTATACTTTCCGCACTTATTGACGCTGTAAAGTGTAAGTTGAGTTGATTGACATTAAGTCCTTCAATAAATTTTTATATATATTACCTACTGGCGGCCGCTAGTAGTTACTTATAGTTAGGACCTCATTTCTATTTAAAAAGTGTTTTTTGTTTTCCCAATAACTTTGGCGTCGTTTGACGAATCTTCGCGAAATTTTCATAACTAGTGGGGCGTTCCGGTCAGCTCCTGTCTTGAAAGTTTCGGGGTGATTGATCAAGCGGGGGCACTGTATATTTTAAATTTGGTGGTCCGTTACGGACCCCCAAGCCCCGGGGACCACCACCTCCCCGGGGCTTTGAAATAGAGGGAGGGGGGCCGCGTGCCCCCCCTCCTGGAGTCCTCGATGGCCCTTGGGACCGCCACCTCCCAGGGCTGGCTCCTGCAGTGTCCCAGGGTGGCCACCCCCGGGACACTGCTGTTTGCTATGGCAGGGTGGGAGCCGTGCGGCTCCCGCCCTGCCATAGCAAACTCTGCTTTGCTTCATTGAAGCGAGAGCAGGGAAACCTGCTCTCGCTTCAATGAAGCAAAGCAGGATTGCTTTTGCACAAGAGGAGCTGCATGTCTACAGCCCCCTTTGTGCAAAAGCAATACTGGCTCCCGCAGGAGGCGGGGAGCCGGCGGGACCGTGGGGGCATTGGGGCTCCCCTCACGGTCCCCAACGGAGCAGCCAGGCCCCGGGGATGGGGTCCCCAGGGCCAGAAGTGGCCCAGGAGGGGGCCACGTGGCCCCCCTCCCCAATAATAAAAATAAAAAAGGAAAGGTCGGCCCCGGGGGATGGGGTCCCCGGGGACATAATTGGCCTTAGGAGGGGGGCCACGCGGCCCACCTCCAAATAAATAAGAAAAAAAAAGAAAATTCTGGCCATGCCCCGGGGGATGGGGTCCCCGGGGTCTAAATTCGCCTCGGGAGGGGGGCCACGCGGCCCCCTTCCTGTTTTTAGGATTCTTTTTATAAATAGGGGTCAGGCCCTGGGGGTTGGGGTCCCCAGGGCCCAAAAAATAGTAAAATAAGAAGGGCCACACAGCCGCCCTTCTAAAAAAAAAAAAGCTGGCATCGCGCCGGAGGCCCCGCCCCCTCCCTGCAGCACTCTGCAAACACGCCCCCTGGTGCGTTGTAAGTTGGGCAATTAATTCCCCTTGAATACTGAGGGTCCTTGGTGGCCAATTAGCCCACCAGGTACCTCCAGTAAGTGCCACAGAGCTGCATTGCAGAGAGGTGGTGCGAGGCCATGCCCCTTTTTACACCACTCTGCAAATGCGGCTTCTGGTGCACTGCTGGTGGTGCGATGAGGTCCTCTTCTGTCTTGAGGACCTCAGGACACAAGTGGACTTCATCGTCCGAGCAGCAGTGCACCAGAAGCCGCATTTGCAGCGTGGTGTAAAAAGGGTCGTGGCCTAGGAACACCTCTCTGCAACGCAGCTCTGTGGCGCTTACTGGAGGTCCCTGGTGGGCTACTTGGCCACCAGGGACCTTCAGGATTCAAGGGGACTTAATAGGGATGTTATAGTTAGAAATTAGCATTTATAAATCCTTAGAAATTCACTGAAAAAACCATAGGATTGAGGCACATTATAATTAGAAATTTCCGTTTAAAAACCATTGTAATTCACTGAAAAAACCATAGGTTTCAGGGACGTTATAGATAGAAATTAGCATTTAAAAAACCATTGAAATTCTCTGAAAAAACCATAGGTTTCAGGCACGTTATAGTTAAAAATTAGCATTTAAAAACCTTAGAAATTCACTGAAAAAATCATAGGTTTCAGGGACGTTATAGTTAGTTGGACATTTCAATCGTACAAAACCATAGAAATTCCGCTGTTATAGTTAGTTCAGCTAACTATAACTCGCGCCCCCGCAATGCATTGCTGACGTCACATATTACATCATTCATGATATGGTTTTTTCAGTGAATTTCTAAGGTTTTTTAAATGCTAATTTCTAACTATAAAGTGCCTGAAACCTATGGTTTTTTCAGTGAATATATATATATTTATTATACTATGTATACATGTGAAAATGTCTCGGTCCCCTGTTTGCCTCGGTGGCACGGAAAAAATGGGTGGAACTGATGTCAGCACGCCGACGAGGTCCTCTTATGGCTCCGATGACGTCATACGGTGTCGCGAGCGGAGCCGTGCTATTATGACGTCCTCGTTGATGTGGAAGAGCTAGGAAAGAATTTCCGTGGAATGCTGGTGCAGGGGATATTCACCTAAGTGTTCAGGCTAGTCCTTTGGGAGCAACTGTTTATGTTGCCACTCCAGAAACCGAAACCAGTGATCCGAGGGCAGAGGCCCTGCAGATGGCACATGAGGTGGGGTGCCCAGTCGTGTGCACCGGCGGGGCAGCGAAGTGACAAGCACCACAACCCACAAAAAAGGTAACGAGGGCACTGAATAACACAGGATCTTCTCTTTGTATCTGGCAGGAACAACGAAGTTAAAATGCCCTAGTACCAAAATGTATAATTAGTGCTACAATGGTCTTCAAGAGGACCTGCGATGCCGCTTCTGCCTCCCGTACCCTGGAGGCAGCACATGGGTCACGCGGTACGATCATACTGTGGTGGGACGCACACTCGTTGACCTCTCATGGCACTGCTCCACACTTCAGGGAAGACGCTTTCCATTAGCTATGTTTTCTGATGACATGTCGCGCCGGCCCCTTCCAACAACAGAACTCTTTTAGATCCAAACAGACTCTTCCACTCTCTCACCGGAAGTGAAACCAGGCCACGCGGACACTTTCACAATACAACAGCCGGGAATGCACTTTTCGGTAAAGAAACCACATTCCTTCCTCCTAATTAATCAAATGAACGTCTCACTGAAGAACAGGGGCCAGCTTCAATCGGTAAACAGCCGTTACAACGACTTTTTTACTTTGCAATACCATTACAATGCATGCATTACCATGCATGCGTTGTACATCACGAAGTAATTACTACGCATCTTTTTAGAACGCATGGTCATTTACCACGCATGCCTTTACAACTAATTTTGTTGTACAGGTATGTATGGTAAATGACCATGCATTCTAAAAAACATGTAGACGATCCATGTCGTTGTAAGGAAACAGAGACTGTTCCGTTTCCTCACAACGACATGCACCGCCCCTCAGAGATGACATGAAGCAGGAACCATGAGGAGAGAGGAACCATGAGGAGTGAGAGGTAAGGGGGATTGGGCATGGGGTGGGGGTTTCTTTTCTAGGGTTTAGGGTAGTGCAGTGGTGTTTGGGTGGTGTAGGGGGTCGTGCTGGGGGAATGTTTTAGGTTTAGGGTAGTGCAGTGGTGTTTGGGTAGTATAGGGGTCGTGCTGGGGGTAGTGTTTTAGGGTTTAGGGTAGTGCAGTAGTGTAGGGGTCGTGCTGGGGAAGTGTTTTAGGGTTTAGGGTAGTGCAGTGGTGTATGGGTAGTGTAGGGGGTCGTGCTGGGGTAGTGTTTTAGGGTTTAGGGTAGTGCAGTGGTGTTTGAGTAGTGTAGGGGGTCATGCTGGTGGTAGTGTTTTAGGGTTTAGGGTAGTGCAGTGGTTTTTGTGTAGTGTAGGGGGTCTTGCTGGGGGTAGTGTTTTATGGTTTAGGGCAGTGCAGTGGTGTTTGGGTAGTGTAGGGGGTTGTGCTGGGGGTAGTCTTTTAGGGTTTATGTTAGTGCAGTGGTGTTTGGGTAGTGTAGGGGGTAGTGCTGGAGTAGTGTTTTAGGGTTTAGGGAGGTGCAGTCGTGTTTGTGTAGTGTAGGGGGTCATGTTTTAGGGTATATGGTAGTGCAGTGGTGTTTGGGTAGTGTAGGGGGTCATGCTGGGGTTACTGTTTTAGGGTTTAGGGTAGTGCAGTGGTGTTTGGGTAGTGTAGGGAGTCATGCTGGGGGTAGTGTTTTAGGGTTTAGGGTAGTGCAGTGGTGTTTGTGTAGTATGGGAGGTCATGCTGGGGGTATATTTAGGGTTTAGTGTAGTGCAGTGGTGTTTGGGTAGTGTAGGGAGTCGTGCTGGGGGTAGTGTTTTAGGGTTTAGGGTAGTGCAGTTATGTTTGGGTGGTGTAGGGTGTCGTGCTGGGGGTAGTGTTTTAGGGTTTAGGGTAGTGCAGTGATGTTTGGGTAGTGGAGGGGTAGTGTTTTAGGGTTTAGGGTAGTGCGCCCAACCAGCCACAATATCCGTGGACAAAGGGGATCCTGACTCTTTGGAATGCTCTGTCAATTGAATAATTTGGGTCAAGGGCCCTACCACGTCCAAGACCTATCAATTCCTTTCTTGGGATCCCTCATATACTTGGAGAAAAAGTTACATAGTTTCTCATCAATTTCAGGCGTGTGTGCCACCTTCCCCTTCAGTGAGGGCCTGGGGCATTCTCCCCTCATCCTATTCCTGACCTCCCTTTCAATGGGTTGATGGATTTTCCCCACCACATACTCTGCCACTTTGGCGTCAGGTGCCACTCTGCCGACATAGGATGGTAAATTTGGGTAGGCTCGAACATGTCCGAGTGGACACCATCCCCAACCGGGGACTAAGAGGAGTGGGACTCTGGACGCCAGGGACGCCCCGTGTCCTTATCCTCATCGGAGGAGAAATCGTCCTCCGATACACCCTCTCCCTCTAAGGGAAACCCGCCGTCGGGGTCTACAATAGTGGTGACAGTGTTGCAATTTTCTCTGGGCCCCTCCTCCTCCCGGCAGGGTGCATGTTTTAGCATTCGCGCACTCTTGAGGAAGGTCTCCGTAAGTTTATCAAATCCTTCCAAGTGCCCCGCGTTATGCTTAACAGCCCTTTTATTCCCCATCTGTGAGCTACTTGGACCCGCCACCACCAGATCTGGGTCACTGAACACCCCAGGGATGCTTTTCGCCAGCTTATCAACCTTATCCCTAAGAGGAGCCAGCGCCCTAGAAATAGCCAGAGAGAGGGCTTGGTCCACTGCTGGAGGGAGAAGTTGGGGTGCCATTCCTCCTCCACTTCCTGGTAGGAGGAGTAAAAATGGTCTTCTGGAGAAGACATGATAGCAGAGGGTGTGAGCATAGAACAAATGCCCTTAAAATCCTTAAGACAGCCCCCTCGCCGGTGCTCCAACAGCTGGGCTTTCCTCGCAGCTGTTATAAGAATAGACTGAGGCGCAATACCAATTACCACCACCAGGTGGCGCTGGTCACTAACGTGGCCGTGTGGGGAAATCACCGCGTAGCGGTGTCAAAATTAGGCGAGGGTTGGTCGGGAATCAAGCGGACACTAAAGGAGTGACCGGATTCCCAAACGCGCATAAAGACCAGCGGGAGCGCTCGACGGAGCTGCCTCGCTCGGACCAGACGCGCCTGACAGGATCTCACCGCGCGCAGAGCACACAGCAGGAGAAACTGCGAGGGGGAGAACGCGCTCGGGCAAGAGCCTGCTGCGCAGGGAATATGAAACAATACCAAGGCAATAATGCTAATAACGTGCACAAGAAACCGCTATACAAACAGCAACGTCAGATTAAGCCAAGAATGTAAGGAATGCACTTCACTGACGAGCAGTGAAGAAAGAGGAAGCGGAAGGGACGTCACAATATTATATACGATGGACTGTGATATGATTGGACTATAGTTGACTTGGAGACTACCCCCCTAATGGTTCATGGGTTGTGTAGTCTTTTGTTTAATGATTGTTGTGTTACGTTTCCTTTGAACTGCTATGCAAATAAAGTGAGGAAAGATATGCATAAACCTCGCCTCCGTCCTGCCATAGAATTCATTAAACTTTATTTGATCTGATATAGAAACATAGATCATAAAAGTGTACATAAAAATAGTAAATCCTCTTTCCTAATACAATACAGTGAGAATTAATTAAAACCAGTAGGTAAAAACGGGTGTTACAAAGCCCGGTTCAGAGCAACTTCAGGTTAACAGAATCGTAAAGTTCAATGTTTCACAAGATCAATCTCATGTACTTCGTGCAAAATACGCAATAAGGGGTCCAAGTAAGATGTAACGCTCCAATACCTGACCAGTTTGCACTATATAAAACTGCAGAAAAACTAAAAATGAAAAGTGTTTTGCACACTTCTGTCATTGGGCTATATGTGGGCTACATCTGGGTGATATTTGTGCTACATTTGGGCTCTTTTTTCTCTGGTGGCCATCTTGGGAGACTTATGTGTTATGAAGTTTCCTAATTTCGTCATTTACTGCAGTCTCCTCAGTAGGAAATGCTTTCAGTTTTT
Source organism: Calotriton arnoldi (assembly GCA_963921515.1). Classification (NCBI taxonomy): domain Eukaryota; kingdom Metazoa; phylum Chordata; class Amphibia; order Caudata; family Salamandridae; genus Calotriton; species Calotriton arnoldi. The sequence continues at coordinate 79,161 of CAWUFW010022202.1, read as the reverse complement.
TACTTTGATTCCAACAAGAAGGCATTCAGATGTGTCACACATTTGCCATAAATTCAGAATGTTAGCACTCTAGTTGTTCATTAGATCACTGTAGTAAACTACTGCTCACCAGGGAGTTAACTGGAAGTCTACTGCTGGTATTGAAAGTGATTGTTTCAGTCTGCATGTCAGAATGTTCTAATGAAATAGAAGAGGATTTGAGATCTCACTTAAAACATGCCCTAAATTTTATTTCTGCAGCACTAACCATAATTTCTATGGCAAAATGAACCCCCTCATTTTGTTCCTTTTTAAATTAAATGTTTTAATTGTTACCAGTTTATTCCAATAAAGATGGATTTAGGTGTGCCATACTTTTGTCATAAGTAAGACTGTTAGCGCTCTAGTTGTTCTTTAGAACACTCTGGGAAGCTGCAATAGAACACAAAGGCATCAACTGACAGGCTGCTCCTGTTGAAATATAACAGGAAGATATTTGAGATCTCACTTAAAACATGTCCTAATTTTTCTTTCTACAGCACTAACCATAATTTCTATGACAAAATGAACCCCCTCATTTTGTTCCTTTTTAAATTAAATGTTTTAAGAGTTACCAGTTTATTCCAATCAAGATGGCTACAGGTGTGCCATAATTTTGTCATAAGTAAGACTGTTAGCGCTCCAGTTGTTCTTTAGAACACCCTAAGAAGCTGCAGTAGAACACAAAGGCATCAACTGACAGGCTGCTCCTGTTGAAATATAACAGGAAGATATTTGAGATCACACTTGAAACATGTCCTAATTTTTCTTTCTACAGCACTAACCATAATTTCTATGACAAAATGAACCACATCATTTTGACCCTTTTTAAATTAAATGTTTTAAGTGTTATCAGTTTATTCCAATCAAGATGGCTTCAGGTGTGCCATACTTTTGTCATAAATAAGGCTGTTAGCACTCTAGTTGTTCTTTAGAACACTCTGGGAAGCTGCAGTAGAACACAAAGGCATCAACTGACAGGCTGCTCCTGTTGAAATATAACAGGAAGATATTTGAGATCTCACTTAAAACATGTCCTAATTTTTCTTTCTACAGCACTAACCATAACTTCTATGGCAAAATGAACCCCCTCATTTTGTTCCTTTTTAAATTAAATGTTTTAAGTGTTACCAGTTTATTCCAATCAAGATGGCTTCAGGTGTGCCATACTTTTGTCATAAGTAAGACTGTTAGCTCTCTAGTTGTTCTTTAGAACACTCTGGGAAGCTGCAGTAGAACACAAAGGCATCAACTGACAGGCTGCTCCTGTTGAAATATAACAGGAAGATATTTGAGATCTCACTTAAAACATGTCCTAATTTTTCTTTCTACAGCACTAACCATAATTTCTATGACAAAATGAACCCCCTCATTTAGTTCCTTTTTAAATTAAATGTTTTAAGAGTTACCAGTTTATTCCAATCAAGATGGCTTCAGGTGTGCCATAATTTTGTCATAAGTAAGACTGTTAGCGAACTAGTTGTTCTTTAGAACACTCTGGGAAGCTGCAGTAGAACACAAAGGCATCAACTGACAGGCTGCTCCTGTTGAAATATAACAGGAAGATATTTGAGATCACACTTGAAACATGTCCTAATTTTTCTTTCTACAGCACTAACCATAATTTCTATGACAAAATGAACCCCATCATTTTGTTCCTTTTTAAATTAAATGTTTTAAGAGTTACCAGTTTATTCCAATCAAGATGGCTTCAGGTGTGCCATACTTTTGTCATAAGTAAGGCTGTTAGCACTCTAGTTGTTCTTTAGAACACTCTGGGAAGCTGCAGTAGAACACAAAGAAATCAACTGACAGTCTCTGCCCTTGTTGGATGTACATGTTTTACTGAGAATGTCAGACTTCATTCTCACATGACTGAGAAAGATAATGTGAATTTACAGAAAATATGCTCTCATTTTAGCTTCTAGATCACCTTCCAAACCTCAATGGGAAAAGTATGAGAAAATAGTTTTCTCTCAAACATGATTCATTGTATCCCAGCAGAAGGATGTTTCACAGGGTAAAATCACCTTAGAACACACCACAATTCCTAAAATTAGTATGGTACCATCAACAAATGATTTCTAATGTAACTAAAGTCTGTTATCACCCTTTATTGTTCTCCTTTTGGTAACCCTCAAAATCTTCGATTCACTACAATGCATTTCAATGGGGTACTATCATTTATATTGGTCTCAAGATGGCTGCCAGCAATTCCAGGATGAAGTGCTGACAGCCAATCAGATCTCACGATGACATGTGTGGTTAGGCTCTGCCCAGATATATATGTGTTTTCTTTTTCAAATTTCTCAGGAACTACTGAACGGATTTACACCATTTAAGCAAAAGGCACGACTCTGAACCAAGGGCTACCTTTTTGCCAAATTTGGTGTAATTCCGTTCAGCAGTTCGGGCTGTAGCTGCGATGAAAGGTTCCTATGGGAAATTGCATTGGGAAAACACATTTTGGGACCCCCCTTTTTTCTCGGCCCCCACTTGACGAATCACCCCGAGACTTTCAGGATAGGAGCAAACCGGAACGGGCCACGAGTTTTGAAAATTTCGCAAAGATTCGTCAACCGGCGCCAAAGTTATTTCAAATAGAATGTTGTGAATTTCCTATGGAAAATAGGTCCTAACTATAACTAATTACTGGCGACCACCAGTAGATAATATATATATATATATATATATATATATATATATATATATATATATATATATATATATATATATATATATATATATATATATATATATGCACTGAAAAACCATAGGTTTCAGGCACGTTATAGTTAGAAATTAGCATTTAAAAAACCTTAGAAATTCACTGAAAAACCATAGGTTTCAGACATGTTATAGTTAGAAATTAGCATTTAAAAAACCTTTGAAATTCACTGAAAAAACCATAGGTTTCAGGCACGTTATAGTTAGAAATTAGCATTTAAAAAACCTTAGAAATTCACTGAAAAAACCATAGGTTTTAGGGAAAGTTATAGTTAGTTGGACATTGCACTCGTACAAAACCTGTGAAATTCCCCCGTTATAGTTAGTTCAGCTAACTATAACTCGCGCCCCCGCAATGCACTGCTGATGACGTCACATATTACATCACTCATGACATGGTCAGTGACATCACTGATGACATCTGAAATGACATCATTGATGACATCATCCAGTGACTGTGTGTTTCTGTAAAGTTTAAATATGTTTAATATATATAGGGAAAGGCGTATTGAAGAATGAGTGGGTGTATAAGTGTCTGAATGAATGTTTTACTAGGTGCGTGACTGACTCTATAAGTGAGTGGTTAAACATATGTTAGTGAATGCATGGGTTAGTGAATAACTACATAAGTGTCTATATGAGTTATTGATTGGTTGTCTGAGTATCTGTATGGGTGCCTGAGTGTTTCTGTGGGTGGGGTGTGTGTGACTCTGTGCATAGATGTGTGAGTGGGTGATTCACTGGGTGCATAGTTTGAAGTGTGCATCTGTGATGGACTGTATGGGTGGGTGAGTGTGTATGGGTGTGTTAGTGAGTGAATGTATATCTTATTTGTACATGTGTAAATAACTACATATATAAAAGGCAGTATATATGTGTGTTAGAGTATATAAATGTCTATAAGTGAGAGTGTGTGATTGTGAGAGTGGCTGCATGGATGAGTGTTTGCTTGTATCAGTGATTGTATAAGAACGTAAGAATGTGCTAGTATTTGTATGACTAAGTGAGCTGGTGTGTGTATAACTGTATAGGTGAGTAAAGGGTAGTTTGAATAATTATTTCTATGGCTGACTAGGTGTGTGAGTACCTCTATGGATGAGTGGCGGTGTGTGAGTGTCTATATAGGTGTATGAGTGCATATGATAGTCCTGTACTGAGTGACCATAAGTATGAGTGACTGTACGGGTGAGTGAGTGGATGTGTGTGTAGACCTAAGAATCAGTGAGTGGGTATGTAGTTATTGGTGTTAAAGTGTCTATGGTTTTGAGAATGGCAGTCTGTAATTTAGAGTGGGTGTATCTAAAGTTATGATAGGGTGTGAGAAGATGCATGAAATTATCACATGGATGATGTCATCAGTGATGTCATCAGTGATGTCATTTGAGATGTCATCAGTGATGTCATCAGTGATGTCACTGACCATGTCATGAGTGATGTAATATGTGACGTCATCAGCAGTGCATTGCGGGGGCGCGAGTTATAGTTAGCTGAACTAACTATAATGGGGGAATTTCACAGGTTTTGTACGAGTGCAATGTCCAACTAACTATAACTTTCCCTAAAACCTATGGTTTTTTCAGTGAATTTCTAAGGTTTTTTAAATGCTAATATCTAACTATAACGTGCCTGAAACCTATGGTTTTTTCAGTGAATTTCAAAGGTTTTTTAAATGCTAATTTCTAACTATAACATGTCTGAAACCTATGGTTTTTTCAGTGAATTTCTAAGGTTTTTTAAATGCTAATTTCTAACTATAACGTGCCTGAAACCTATGGTTTTTTCAGTGCATTTCAAAGGTTTTTTAAATGCTAATTTCTAACTATAATGTGCCTGAAACCTATGGTTTTTTAAGTGAATTTCAAAGGTTTTTTAAATGCTAATTTCTAACTATAACGTGTCTGAAACCTATGCTTTTTTCAGTGAATTTCAAAGGTTTTTAAATGCTAATTTCTAACTATAACGTGCCTGAAACCTATGGTTTTTTAAGTGAATTTCAAAGGTTTTTTAAATGCTAGTTTCTAACTATGCCTACAGAGGTAGGACATGTGAAGAAAGAAGAAAAACACACAGAAAGAAGCAAAAGAAATGCAGAAAGAAGCAACAGAAGTCCACAAAGACGAAGAAAAGTGCAGGAAGAAGCAAAAGATGTGCAGAAAGAACCAACAGAGGAGCAGAAAGAGGCCTTGTTTCAAAATCATCCTGTGCCCACAACTTTTTCAGACGGGTACTGGTGGTAACTGACTCTGACTAACCAGAGCCAGTGCTATGCTAAAAGACACTTAGAATACAGTGAAAACACCTACATACACTAGGGAACACTATGCGTTGGGGTACCCCTGTGATTAGCATGACCTCCTCTGCAAGTCCCTAGTACATAATAGGGCAGGGGGATTAAAACTACCTCTTAAAACGCGCTACAGGGCGCGTTTGCACAGTGGTGAAGGGAGGGGGCCTGAGGTGACATGTGTGCAAACGCACCCCGTGGCGCGTTTTAAGTTGCGGGATTAAGTCCCCTTGACTCCTGAGGGTCCCTGGGGCCCAACTAGCCCCCCAGATACCTACAATTAGGACTACAGAGCTGAGTTGCAGAGAGGCGTTCCGAGGCCACGCACCTTTTTTCACCTCTCTGCAACGCAACTCTGTTGTGCTTACTGAAGGTACCTGGTGGGCTAGTTGGCCCCCAGGGTCCCTCAGGATTCAAGGGGAATTAATTCCCCAACTTAAAACGCACCACAGGGCGTGTTTGCTCACATGTCACCTGAGGCCCCGCCCCCTCCCTTCACCACTGTGCAAACACGCCCCATGGTGTGTTTTAAGTTGGGGGTTAGGTCACCTTGAATCCTGAGGGTCCCTGGGGCCCAACTAGCCCACCAGGTACTTCCAGTAAGCACCACAGGCCTGCGTTGCAGAGAGGTGGTCCGAGGCCACGCCCCTTTTTACACCTCTCAGCAACGCAGCTCTGTGGCGCTTACTGGAGGTACCTGGTGGGCTAGTTGGACCCCAGGGACCCTCAGGATTCAAGGGGACTTAATCTCCAACTTAAAACACGCCACAGGGCGTGTTTGCACACATGTCACCTCAGGCCCCGCCTCCTCCCTTCACCACTGTGCAAACGCGCCCCGTGGTGTGTTTTAAGTTGCGGGATTAGGTCACCTTGAATCCTGAGGGTCCCTGGGGCCCAACTAGCCCACCAGCTACCTCCATTAAGCGCCACAGAGCTGCGTTGCAGAGAGGTGTAAAAAGGGGCGTGGCCTCAGAACACCTCTCTGCAACGCAGCCCCCTGGCGCATACTGGAGGTTCCTGGTGGGCTAGTTGGCCCCCAGGGACCCCCAGTATTCAAGGGGAATTCGTTCCCGATCTGCAAACGTGCCAGGGGGCGCGTTTGCAGAGTGCTGCAAGAAGGGGGCGTGGCCTCTAGCGCGATGCTGGTCTTTTTTTTTTTTTTAAGAAGGGGGCTGTGTGGCCCCCCTTTTTTTTCTAATTTATTGGCCCTGGGGACCCCATCCCCCAGGGACTGCCCCCTATTTAAAAAAAAAAAAAAAAAAATTTGGAAGGGGCAGCGTGGCCCCCCTCCCGAGGCCTTAATCGGCCCCGGGGACCCCATCCCCCGGGGCCGGCCTTTGTTTTTTTATTTTTTTTTATTGTTTTAAAACATTTTGGGGAAGGGGGCCGCGTGGCCCCCCTCCCGGGCCACTACTTACCCCGGGGACCCTATCCCCCGGGGCTGGCCCTCTCCGTTGGGGACCGTGGGGGGGTCCCCAATCCCCCACGGTCCCGCCGGCTCCCCGCGTCCCTCGGGAGCCGGCATTGCTTTTCTGACATGGGGAGCTGCTAAGATGCAGCTCCCCGTGTGGAAAAGCTTTGCTTTGAATTTTGGAACAGAGAGCATGTTTCCTGCTCTCTCTTCCAAAATTCAAAGCAGTTTGCTATGACAGGACGGGAGCCGCGAGGCTCCCGCCCTGCCATAGCAAACTACAGTGTCCCGGGGTGGGCACCCCGGGACACTGCAGGAGCCGGCCCTGGGGGTGGTGGTCCCCAGGGCCATCACAGGCTCCAGGAGGGTGGCCGTGTGGCCCCCTCCCAACATGTTCAAAGCCCCGGGAGGTGGCGGTCCCCGGGCCTCGGGGTCCGAAACGGACCCCCACATTTAAATTCTTAGTGCCCCGGGAGGTGGCGGTCCCTGGGGCGTGTGGGGGGTCGAGCCCCCACACAGGTCCTGTTATTTTAAAAAAAGAAGCCCCGGGGTGGCGGTCCCCGGGGCTGTGGGAGGGCCGGGTGCCCTCCCGCACCATTCTTAATTCAAAGCCCCGGGGGTGGTGGTCCCCAGGGCTTGGGGGCCTTAGAGGCCCCCACACAAATATTTTATTAACCCCCACATGCCCCCGGGACTTGGCCCACCCGGGGGCCAAATCACAAAGAAGCGCGGGAGCCCGCGCTTCGTTTTTTTTTTTTCACGGCTGGATCCGCGCATCCTAAGCGCATCCCGCCGTTTTTCTTTTTTTTTTAAATGCTTTTTTGGGCCCTGTGGGTCCTTGTGGGACCCCCTAAGCAAGCCTAGGGGGTCAGGGTGTTTCTACCCTGCCCCCTTTTTGCATTTTGCGCACTTGTTTCTTGTGCCTCGGTTCTACCGAGGAACAAGATGGCTGCCAACACTTCCTGGTTTGGAGTGTTGACAGCCAATTAGCATACAGCTCGTGATCGGGAGGGTGCGCTCAGGGTGCGCGGACCCTCTGCGGCCATAGATATATATGTGTTTTTACTTTTGATTTTCTCATCAACTACTGAACGGATTTACACCATTTAACAAAAAGGGTTCTTTCTGAACCAAGAACTACCTCTTTGCCAAATTTGGTGTAATTCCGTTCAGCAGTTCGAACTGTAGCCTTGCATAAAGTTTCCTATGGGAAATTGATTTTTTACTCTTATTTTTTGAATTTCTCCGCAACTACTGAACAGATTTACACCATTTAAAAAAAAGGTCGCTTTCTGAACCAAGCGCTACCTTTTTGCAAAATATGGTGTAATTCCGTTCAGCAGTTCGGGCAGTAGCCGTGTCTAAAATTTCCTATGGGAATTAACATGGAGAAAACACATTTTGGGACCCCCCTTTTTTCTTGGCCCCCACTTGCCGAATCACCCCTAAACTTTCAGGATAGGAGCGGACCGGAGCGCCCCACGAGTTTTGAAAATTTCACGAAGATTCGTCGACCGGTGCCAAAGTTATTGGAAATAGAATGTTGTGAATTTCCTATGGAAAATAGGTCCTAACTATAACTATCTACTGGCGACCGCCAGTAGATAATATATATATATATATATATATATATATATATATATATATATACATATATATATATCACGAAGAAATCCCAATGTTGCGACAAGCACTCCGGCGCAACACACGGGCACAGACTCCAACAGTTGGTGTGGAAACAGGATGGTAGTTTATTCACACATCAGAAAAGGTCCAACATGACGCGTTTCGGCTGCAGACATGCAGCCTTGATCACATATTTAAACTTTACAGAAACACACAGTCACTGGATGATGTCATCAGTGATGTCATTTGAGATGTCATCAGTGATGTCATCAGTGATGTCACTGACCATGTCATGAGTGATGTAATATGTGACGTCATCAGCAGTGCATTGCGGGGGCGCGAGTTATAGTTAGCTGAACTAACTATAACGGGGGAATTTCACGGGTTTTGTACGAGTGCAATGTCCAACTAACTATAACTGTCCCTAAAACCTATGGTTTTTTCAGTGAATTTCAAAGGTTTTTTAAATGCTAATTTCTAACTATAACGTGTCTGAAACCTATGGTTTTTTCAGTGAATTTCAAAGGTTTTTAAAATGCTAATTTGTAACTATAACGTGCCTGAAACCTACGGTTTTTTCAGTGAATTTGAAAGGTTTTTTAAATGACAATTTTTAAATGTATTAATTTTTATATTAATTTTTTTCATACTGATTTACTACATTTTTAGAAACAATTTCTTTTACATATTTTATTTTTTAAATTACATTGTAATTACATTATACATTACATTACAAAAATACTTTCTCAGAATGAATTACTTTAGTTTAAATACTTTGCACATAGGCAATAGACTTTTAAGTACAGTAGTTACAGTTGTTGCAATGGGCAACACATTTTCAAACACAATGCAACATTCAGCTCAATGTGAATTTCTAGTTAAATGCAATTAGTTACTTTATGGATTACTTTTCTAACCACAGAACTGGATCCTAGATTCAGTCCTGGTACATCTCCTGTAAACAGTTGAGTAAAAGCGTTTTGGTTACAGTCGTGATTTTTAAGGAATATTATTGTATTTTAAAAGTTGACACTTAGAAACTTTTTCTCATAGAATCACCAATGTTATCCTATGGAAGGAAATTCACTTAGCAGGTAAAAACTGTTATCGTTACTTTTTCTTACTCAGTGTTGGATCCTGGATCCAGCACTGGTGCATCTCCTGTAAACAGTTGAAAGAAACGGTTAAGTCATACAGGCGATTTTTAAGGAATATTTGTAGTTTGTGAAAATCGACACTTTGAAACTTTTCTGCTGAAAACCAGACAATGGATTCCTATGGAAGAAAATATAAGTTACTGGTAAGTACGGTTAAAATTACTTTTCAGGACCAGTACTGGGCTGAAAGATACAGCACTGAGGTCTCTCCTTATAACAGGTGAGTAAATCGAAATTCGTATTTCGGCTGATTTTAGAGGAATATTTGTATGTTTCAAAAATCAACACTTAGAAACTTTTTCAGCAAAAAGCAGGCAATGATATCCTATGGAAGGAAATTCGAGTTACTGGTATGTACGGTTAAAATTACTTTTGAGGATCAGTACTGGGCTGAAAGATGCAGCACTGAGGTCTCTCCTGATAACAGATGAGTAAATCGGAATTCGTATTTCGGCTGATTTTAGATGAATATTTTAAAGTTCCAAAACTCCACACTTAGAAGAATTTCCAAGTGAAACCAGTCAATGTTAGCCTATGGAAGGAAATTCAAGTTACCGGTAAGTACGGTTAAAATTACTTTTCAGGACCAGTACTGGGCTGAAAGATACAGCACTGAGGTCTCTCCTGATAACAGGTGAGTAAATCGGAATTCGTATTTCGGCTGATTTTAGATGAATATTTTGAAGTTCCAAAACTCCACACTTAGAAGAATTTCCAAGTGAAACCAGTCAATGTTAGCCTATGGAAGGAAATTCAAGTTACCGGTAAGTACGGTGAAAATTACTTTTCAGGACCAGTACTGGGTTGAAAGATGCAGCACTGAGGTCGCTCCTGATAACAGGTGAGTAAATCGGTATTCGTATTTCGGCTGATTTTAGAGGAATATTTTAAAGTTCCAAAACTCCACACTTAGAAGAATTTCCAAGTGAAACCAGTCAATGTTAGCCTATGAAGGAAATTCAAGTTACCGGTAAGTACGGTTAAAATTACTTTTGAGGATCAGTACTGGGCTGAAAGATGCAGCACTGAGGTCTCTCCTCATAACAGGTGAGTAAATCGGAATTCGTATTTCGGCTGATTTTAGAGGAATATTTGTATGTTTCAAAAATCAACACTTAGAAACTTTTTCAGCAAAAAGCAGGCAATGATAGCCTATGGAAGGAAATTCAAGTTACCGGTAAGTACGGTTAAAATTACTTTTCAGGACCAGTACTGGGCTGAAAGATACAGCACTGAGGTCTCTCCTGATAACAGGTGAGTAAATCGGAATTCGTATTTTGGCTGATTTCAGATGAATATTTTAAAGTTCCAAAACTCCACACTTAGAAGAATTTCCAAGTGAAACCAGTCAATGTTAGCCTATGAAGGAAATTCAAGTTACCGGTAAGTACGGTTAAAATTACTTTTGAGGATCAGTACTGGGCTGAAAGATGCAGCACTGAGGTCTCTCCTGATAACAGGTGAGTAAATCGGAATTCGTATTTCGGCTGATTTTAGAGGAATATTTTAAAGTTCCAAAACTCCACACTTAGAAGAATTTCCAAGTGAAACCAGTCAATGTTAGCCTATGAAGGAAATTCAAGTTACCGGTAAGTACGGTTAAAATTACTTTTGAGGATCAGTACTGGGCTGAAAGATGCAGCACTGAGGTCTCTCCTGATAACAGGTGAGTAAATCGGAATTCGTATTTCGGCTGATTTTAGAGGAATATTTTAAAGTTCCAAAACTCCACACTTAGAAGAATTTCCAAGTGAAACCAGTCAATGTTAGCCTATGGAAGGAAATTCAAGTTACTGGTAAGTACGGTTAAAATTACTTTTCAGGACCAGTACTGGGCTGAAAGATGCAGCACTGAGGTCTCTCCTGATAACAGGTGAGTAAATCAGAATTCGGATTTCGGCTGATTTTAGAGGAATATTTGTATGTTTCAAAAATCAACACTTAGAAACTTTTTCAGCAAAAAGCAGGCAATGATATCCTATGGAAGGAAATTCAAGTTACTGGTAAGTACGGTTAAAATTACTTTTGAGGATCAGTACTGGGCTGAAAGATGCAGCACTGAGGTCTCTCCTGATAACAGGTGAGTAAATCGGAATTCGTATTTCGGCTGATTTTAGAGGAATATTTTAAAGTTCCAAAACTCCACACTTAGAAGAATTTCCAAGTGAAACCAGTCAATGTTAGCCTATGAAGGAAATTCAAGTTACCGGTAAGTACGGTTAAAATTACTTTTCAGGACCAGTACTGGGCTGAAAGATGCAGCACTGAGGTCTCTCCTGATAGCAGGTGAGTAAATCGGAATTCGTATTTCGGCTGATTTTAGAGGAATATTTTAAAGTTCCAAAACTCCACACTTAGAAGAATTTCCAAGTGAAACCAGTCAATGTTAGCCTATGAAGGAAATTCAAGTTACCGGTAAGTACGGTTAAAATTACTTTTGAGGATCAGTACTGGGCTGAAAGATGCAGCACTGAGGTCTCTCCTGATAACAGGTGAGTAAATCGGAATTCGTATTTCGGCTGATTTTAGAGGAATATTTTAAAGTTCCAAAACTCCACACTTAGAAGAATTTCCAAGTGAAACCAGTCAATGTTAGCCTATGAAGGAAATTCAAGTTACCGGTAAGTACGGTTAAAATTACTTTTGAGGATCAGTACTGGGCTGAAAGATGCAGCACTGAGGTCTCTCCTGATAACAGGTGAGTAAATCGGAATTCGTATTTCGGCTGATTTTAGAGGAATATTTTAAAGTTCCAAAACTCCACACTTAGAAGAATTTCCAAGTGAAACCAGTCAATGTTAGCCTATGGAAGGAAATTCAAGTTACTGGTAAGTACGGTTAAAATTACTTTTCAGGACCAGTACTGGGCTGAAAGATGCAGCACTGAGGTCTCTCCTGATAACAGGTGAGTAAATCAGAATTCGGATTTCGGCTGATTTTAGAGGAATATTTGTATGTTTCAAAAATCAACACTTAGAAACTTTTTCAGCAAAAAGCAGGCAATGATATCCTATGGAAGGAAATTCAAGTTACTGGTAAGTACGGTTAAAATTACTTTTGAGGATCAGTACTGGGCTGAAAGATGCAGCACTGAGGTCTCTCCTGATAACAGGTGAGTAAATCGGAATTCGTATTTCGGCTGATTTTAGAGGAATATTTTAAAGTTCCAAAACTCCACACTTAGAAGAATTTCCAAGTGAAACCAGTCAATGTTAGCCTATGAAGGAAATTCAAGTTACCGGTAAGTACGGTTAAAATTACTTTTCAGGACCAGTACTGGGCTGAAAGATGCAGCACTGAGGTCTCTCCTGATAGCAGGTGAGTAAATCGGAATTCGTATTTCGGCTGATTTTAGAGGAATATTTTAAAGTTCCAAAACTCCACACTTAGAAGAATTTCCAAGTGAAACCAGTCAATGTTAGCCTATGAAGGAAATTCAAGTTACCGGTAAGTACGGTTAAAATTACTTTTGAGGATCAGTACTGGGCTGAAAGATGCAGCACTGAGGTCTCTCCTGATAACAGGTGAGTAAATCAGAATTCGGATTTCGGCTGATTTTAGAGGAATATTTGTATGTTTCAAAAATCAACACTTAGAAACTTTTTCAGCAAAAAGCAGGCAATGATATCCTATGGAAGGAAATTCAAGTTACTGGTAAGTACGGTTAAAATTACTTTTGAGGATCAGTACTGGGCTGAAAGATGCAGCACTGAGGTCTCTCCTGATAACAGGTGAGTAAATCGGAATTCGTATTTCGGCTGATTTTAGAGGAATATTTTAAAGTTCCAAAACTCCACACTTAGAAGAATTTCCAAGTGAAACCAGTCAATGTTAGCCTATGGAAGGAAATTCAAGTTACTGGTAAGTACGGTTAAAATTACTTTTCAGGATTAGTACTGGGCTGAAAGATGCAGCACTGAGGTCTCTCCTGATAACAGGTGAGTAAATCAGAATTCGTATTTCGGCTGATTTTAGAGGAATATTTGCACAATGGTGAAGGGAGGGGGCGGGGCCTGAGGTGACATGTGTACAAACGCGCCCCGTGGCGCGTTTTAAGTTGGGGGATTAAGTCCCCTTGAATCATGAGGGTCCCTACGGGCCAACTAGCCCACCAGGAACCTCCAGTATGCGCCAGGGGGCTGCGTTGCAGAGACATGTACAGAGGCCACACCCCGTTTTACACCTCTCTGCAACGCAGCTCTGTGGCGCTTTCTGGACGTACCTGTTGGGCTAGTTGGCCCCCAGGGACCCTCAGGATTGAAGAGGATTTAATTCCCCATCTTAAAACGCGCCACGGGGCCTGTTTGCACACATGTCACCTGAAGCCCCGCCCCCTCCCTTCACCACTGTGTAAACGCGCCCCGTGGCGCGTTTTAAGTCGGGGGATTAACTCCCCTTGAATCCTGAGGGTCCCTGGGGTGCAACTAGCCCACCATATACCTCCAAAAAGCGCCATAGAGCTGCGTTGCAGAGAGGTGTAAAAGGGGCGTGGCCTCTGTACACCTCTCTGCAAGGCAGCCCCTGGCGCATACTGGAGGTTCCTGGTGGGCTAGTTGGCCCCCAGGGACCCCCAGTATTCAAGGAGACTCGTTCCTCCTCTGCAAACGCGCCAGGGCGCGTTTGCAGAGTGGTGAAGGAAGGGGCGGGGCCTACGGGCCCGATCGTTTTTTTTTCCCCTGAAGGGGGCTGTGTGGCCCCCTTCCTTTTTCCTATTTTTAGGCCCTGGGGACCCCATCCCCCAGGGCCTTACCCCTTTTTTTAAATTAAAATTTAAAAAAAAAAACGGGAAGGGGGCCGCGTGGCCCCCCTTCCCTGGGCCTGTATTGGCCCCGGGGACCCCATCCCCTGGGGCATGGCCTCTTTTTTTTTTATTTGGAGGGGGGCTGCGTGGCCCCCCTCCTCAGGCCATTTAAGGCCCCAGGGACCCCATCCCCCGGGCTGGCCTTGCACTTTTTTTTAATTTTTTTACTTTGGGGAGGGGGGCTGCGTGGCCCCCTCCGTGGCCACTTATGGCCCCGGGGACCCCATCCCCCGGGGCCTGGCCTCTCGTTGGGGACTGTGGGGGTCCCCAAGCCCCCACAGTCCCGCCGGCTCCCCGTGTTCTACGGGAGCCGGCATTGCTTTACACATGGGGAGCTGCTAAGATGCAGCTCCCCATGTGGAAAAGCAATCGGCTTTGGATATTGGAAGAGAGAGCAGGTTTCCTGCTCTCTCTTCCAATATCCAAAGCAAGTTTGCAATGACAGGACGGGAGCCGCGAGGCTCCCGTCCTGTCATTGCAAACAGCAGTGTCCCGGGGTAGGCACCCCGGGACACTGCAGGAGCCGGCCCTGGGGGTGGCGGTCCCCAGGGCCATCAAGGGCTCCAGGAGGGGGGCCGCGCGGCCCCCTCCCTACATTTTGAAAGCCCCGGGGAGGTGGTGGTCCCCGGGGCTTGGGAGTCCAAACGGACCCCCATTTTAATTTTTCTTAGTGCCCCGGGAGGTGGTGGTCCCGGGCGTGTGGGGGCTGGAGCCCCCACACAGGTTTTTAATTTAAAAAGAAGCCCCGGGAGGTGGTGGTCCCCGGGGCTGCGGGAGGGCTCAGAGCCCTCCCGCACCATTATACATAAAGCCCCGGGGGTGGTGGTCCCCGGGGCTTAGGGGGACCTCAGAGGCCCCCACACATAAAATTAACCCCCCAGCATGCCCCCAGGACTTGGCCCACCCGGGGCCAATTAACATCGAAGCGCGGAGACCGCGCTTCGATTTTTTTTTTCTGCAGGATTCGCGCTCCCTGAGCGCATCCTGCCGATTTTATAAAAAAAAAAATAATAATTTTGCCCAGGGGGTCCTTGTGGGACCCCCTGAGCAGACCTAGGGGGTCAGGGTGTTTCTACCCTGCCCCCTTTGTGCGCTTTGCGCACTTGTTTCTGTCCCTCGGTTCTACCAAGGGACAAAATGGCTGCCAACACTTCCTGATTTGGAGTGTTGACAGCCAATTAACATAAAGCTCGTGCTCGGGAGGATCCGCGGCCCTAGATATATCTATCTTTTTACTTTTGATTTTCTCAGCAACTACTGAACGGATTTACACCATTTAACAAAAAGGGTTCTTTCTGAACCAAGAACTACCTCTTTGCCAAATTTGGTGTAATTCCATTCAGCAGTTCGAGCTGTAGCCGTGTCTAAAGTTTCCTATGGAAAATTGCATGGGGAAAACGCGTTTTGGGACCCCCCTTTTTCTCGGCCCCCGCTTGACGAATCCCCCGAGACTTTCAGGGTAGGAGCGGACCGGAGCGGGCCATAAAGTTTGAAAATTTTGCGAAGATACGTCAACCGGCAAGAGAGTTATTTCAAATAGAATGTCGAGGATTTCCTATGGATAATAGGTTGTAACTATAACTATCTACTGGCGACCGCCAGTAGATAATATATATATATATATATATTCACTGAAAAAACCATAGGTTTTAGGGACAGTTATAGTTAGTTGGACATTTCACTCGTACAAAACCATAGAAATTCCCCGTTATAGTTAGTTCAGCTAACTATAACTCGCGCCCGCAATGCACTGCTGATGACGTCACATATTACATCACTCATGACATGGTCAGTGACATCACTGTTGACATCACTGATGACATCTCAAATGACATCACTGATGACATCATCCAGTGACTGTGTGTTTCTGTAAAGTTTAAATATGTTTAATATATATAGGGAAAGGCGTATTGAAGAATGAGTGGGTGTATAAGTGTCTGAATGGATGATTTAGTACGTGAGTGACTGACTCTACAAGTGAGTGATTAAATGTATCTTTCTGAATGCATGGGTTAGTGACTAAACTGTGTGAATGTCTGTATCCGTCTGTCTGTTGGTTTGTAAGCGGCTGCATGGCTTTCTGAATAGCACATGAGTGTCTACATGGGTTATTGATTGATTGTCTGAGTATCTGTATGGGTGCCTGAGTGTTTGTGTGGGTGGGGTGTGTGTGACTCTGTGCATAGATGTGTGAGTTGGTGATTCACTGGGTGCATGGTTTCAAGAGTGCATCTGTGATGGACTGTATGGGTGGGTGAGTGTGTGTATGGGTGTGTTAGTGATTGAATGTATATCTCAGTGGTACATGTGTGAGTAACTACATATGTGAAAGGCAGTATATATGTGTGTTGGAGTATATAAATGGCTATAATTGAGAGTGTGTGATTGTGAGAGTGGCTGTATGGATGAGTGTGTACTTGTATCAGTGATTGTATAAGAGTGTAAGAATGTGCTAGTATTTGTATGAGTAAGTGAGCTGGTGTGTGTATAACTGTATAGGTGAGTAAATGGGTGTGTGATTAAGTTTTTTGCATGACTGACTAGGTGTGTGAGTACCTCTATGGATGAGTGGCGGTGTGTGAGTGTTTATATAGGTTTATGAGTGCATATGATAGTCCTGTACTGAGTGACTAAGTATGAGTGACTGAACGGGTGAGTGAGTGGATGTGTGTGTAGACCTAAGAATCAGTGAGTGGGTATGTAGTTTTTGGTGTTGGAGTGTCTATGGTTTTGAGAATGGCAGTCTGTAATTTAGAGTGGGTGTATCAAAAGTTATATTAGGGTGTGAGAAGATGCATGAAATTATCACATGGATGATGTCATCAGTGATGTCATTTGAGATGTCATCAGTGATGTCATCAGTGATGTCACTGACCATGTCATGAGTGATGTAATATGTGACGTCATCAGCAGTGCATTGCGGGGCGCGAGTTATAGTTAGCTGAACTAACTATAACAGGGGAATTTCTATGGTTTTGTACGAGTGAAATGTCCAACTAACTATAACTGTCCCTAAAACCTATGGTTTTTTCAGTGAATTTCAAAGGTTTTTAAATGCTAATTTCTAACTATAACGTGTCTGAAACCTATGGTTTTTTCAGTGAATTTCAAAGGATTTTTAAATGCTAATTTCTAACTATAACGTGCCTGAAACCTATGATTTTTTAAGTGAATTTCAAAGGTTTTTTTAAATGCTAGTTTCTAACTATGCCTACAGAGGTAGGACATGTGAAGAAAGAAGAAAAAACGCACAGAAAGAAGCAAAAGATGTGCAGAAAGAACCAACAGAGGAGCAGAAAGAGGCCTTGTTGCAAAATCATCCTGTGCCCACAACTTTTTCAGACGGGTACTGGTGGTAACTGACTCTGACTAACCAGAGCCAGTGCTATGCTAAAAGACACTTAGAATACAGTGAAAACACCTACATACACTAGGGAACACTATGCGTTGGGGTACCCCTGTGATTAGCATGACCTCCTCTGCAAGTCCCTAGTACATAATAGGGCCGGGGATTAAAACTACCTCTTAAAACGCGCTACAGGGCGCGTTTGCACAGTGGTGAAGGGAGGGGGGCCTGAGGTGACATGTGTGCAAACGCACCCCGTGGTGCGTTTTAAGTTGCGGGATTAAGTCCCCTTGAATTCTGAGGGTCCCTGGGGCCCAACTAGCCCCCAGGTACCTACAGTTAGGACCACAGAGCTGAGTTGCAGAGAGGCGTTCCGAGGCCATGCACCTTTTTCACCTCTCTGCAACGCAACTCTGTTGTGCTTACTGAAGGTACCTGGTGGGCTAGTTGGCCCCCAGGGTCCCTCAGGATTCAAAGGGAATTAATTCCCCAACTTAAAACGCACCACAGGGCGTGTTTGCGCACATGTCACCTGAGGCCCCGCCCCTCCCTTCACCACTGTGCAAACGCGCCCCGTGGTGCGTTTTAAGTTGGGGGATTAGGTCACCTTGAATCCTGAGGGTCCCTGGGGCCCAACCAGCCCACTAGGTACTTCCAGTAAGCACCACAGGCCTGCGTTGCAATGCCTGTAACAAATTGTGCAGTTGTGTTTAGGTAGTGAAGAGGGTCGTGCTGGGGGTAGTGTTTTAGGGTTTAGGGTAGTGCAGTGGTGTTTGTGTAGTGTAGGGGGTCATGCTGGGGGTAGATTTAGGGTTTAGGGTAGTGCAGTGGTGTTTGGGTAGTGTAGGGAGTCGTGCTAGGGGAGTGTTTTAGGGTTTAGGGTAGTGCAGTGGTGTTTGGGTAGTGTAGGGGGTCGTGCTGGGGGTAGTGTTTTAGGGTTTAGGGTAGTGCAGTGGTGTTTGGGTAGTGTAGGGGGTCGTGCTGGGGGTAGTGATTTAGGGTAGTGCAGTGGTGTTTGGGTAGTGTAGGGGGTACTGCTGGGGGTAGTGTTTTAGGGTTTAGGTTAGTGCAGTGGTGTTTGGGTAGTGTAGGGGTACTGCTGGGGGTAGTGTTTTAGGGTTTAGGGTAGTGCAGTGGTGTTTGTGTAGTGTAGGGGGTAGTGTTTTAGGGTTTAGGGTAGTGCAGTGGTGTTTGTGTAGTGTAGGAGGTCGTGTTTTAGGGTTTAGGGTAGTGCAGTGGTCTTTGGGTAGTGTAGGGAGTCATGCGGGGGTAGTGTTTTAGGGTTTAGGGTAGTGTAGGGGTCATGCGGGGGAAGTGTTTTAGGGATTAGGGTAGTGCATTGGTGTTTGGGTAGTGTAGGGGGTCATGCGGGGGTAGTGTTTTAGGGTTTAGGGCAGTGCAGTGGTGTTTGGGTAGTGTAGGGGGTCGTGCTGGGGGAGTGTTTTAGGGTTTAGGGCAGTGCAGTGGTGTCCGGGTAGTGTAGGGGGTCGTGCTGGGGGGAGTGTTTTAGGGTTTAGGGCAGTGCAGTGGTGTTTGGGTAGTGTAGGGGGTCGTGCTGGGGGGAGTGTTTGAGGGTTTAGGGCAGTGCAGTCGTGTTCGGGTAGTGTAGGGGGTCGTGCTGGGGGTAGTATTTTAGGGTTTAGGGTAGTGCAGTGGTGTTCGGGTAGTGTAGGGGGTCGTGCTGGGGGTAGTGTTCTAGGGTTTAGGGCAGTACAGTGGTGTTTGGGCAGTGTAGGGGGTAATGCTGGGGGTGGTGTTTTAGGGTTTAGGGCAGTGCAGTGGTGTTCGGGCAGTGTAGGGGGTCATGCTGGGGGTGGTGTTTCAGGGTTTAGGGCAGTGCAGTGGTGTTCGGGCAGTGTAGGGTTTGGTGTTTCAGGGTTTAGGGCAGTGCAGTGGTGTTCGGGCAGTGTAGGGGGTCGTGCAGGGGGTGGTGTTTCAGGGTTTAGGGCAGTGGTGTTCGGGCAGTGTAGGGGGTCGTGCTGGGGGTGGTGTTTCAGGGTTTGGGGATGTGCAGTGGTGTTCGAGCAGTAAAGGGGGTCGTGCTGGGGGTGGTGTTTCAGGGTTTAGGGCAGTGCAGTGGTGTTCGGGCAGTGTAGGGGCGGTGCAGGGGGTGGTGTTTCAGGGTTTAGGGCAGTGCAGTGGTGTTTGGGCAGTGTAGGGGGTGCTGCAGGGGTGGTGTTTCAGGGTTTAGGGCAGTGCAGTGGTGTTCGGGCAGTGTAGGGGGTCATGCAGGGGGTGGTGTTTCAGGGTTTAGGGCAGTGCAGTGGTGTTCGGGCAGTGTAGGGGGTAGTGCTGGGGCTGGTGTTTCAGGGTTTAGGGCAGTACAGTGGTGTTCGGGCAGTGTAGGGGGTCGTGCTGGGGCTGGTGTTTCAGGGTTTAGGGCAGTGCAGTGGTGTTCGGGCAGTGTAGGTGGTCGTGCTGTGGCTGGTGTTTCAGGGTTTAGGGCAGTGCAGTGGTGTTCAGACAGTGTAGGGGGTCATGCTGGGGCTGGTGTTTCAGGGTTTATGGCAGTGCAGTGGTGTTCAGGCAGTGTAGGGGGGTCATGCTGGGGCTGGTGTTTCAGGGTTTAGGGCAGTGCAGTGGTGTTCGGGCAGTGTAGGGGGTCTTGCTGGGGCTGGTGTTTCAGAGTCTAGGGTAGTGCAGTGGTGTTCGGGCAGTGTAGGGGGTCGTGCTGGGGGTGGTGTTTCAGGGTTTAGGGCAGTGCAGTGGTGTTTGGGCAGTATAGGGGTCATGCTGGGGCTAGTGTTTCAGGATTTAGGGCAGAGCAATGGTGTTCAGGCAGTGTAGGGGGTTTTGCTGGAGGTGGTGTTTCAGGGTTTAGGGCAGTGCAGTGGTGTTCGTGCAGTGTAGGGGGTGGTGTTTCAGGGTTTAGGGCAGTGGTGTTCAGGCAGTGTAGGGGGTCTTGCTGGGGTTGATGTTTCAGGGTTCAGGGCAGTGCAGTGGTGTTCGGGCAGTGTAGGGGGTCGTGCTGGGGGTGGTGTTTCAGGGTTTAGGGCAGTGCAGTGGTGTTCCAGCAGTATAGGAGGTCGTGCAGGGGGTGGTGTTTCAGGGTTTAGGGCAGTGCAGTGGTGTTCGGGCAGTGTAGGGTGTCGTGCTGGGGGTGGTGTTTCAGGGTTTAGGGCAGTGCAGTGGTGTTCGGGCAGTATAGGGGGTGCTGCAGGGGGTGGTGTTTCAGGGTTTAGGGCAGTGCAGTGGTGTTCGGGCAGTGTAGGGGGTCATGCAGGGTGTGGTGTTTCAGGGTTTAGGGCAGTGCAGTGGTGTTCGGGCAGTGTAGGGGGTAGTGCTGGGGCTGGTGTTTCAGGGTTTAGGGCAGTACAGTGGTGTTCGGGCAGTGTAGGGGGTCGTGCTGGGGCTGGTGTTTCAGGGTTTAGGGCAGTGCAGTGGTGTTCGGGCAGTGTAGGTGGTCGTGCTGTGGCTGGTGTTTCAGGGTTTAGGGCAGTGCAGTGGTGTTCGGACAGTGTAGGGGGTCATGCTGGGGCTGGTGTTTCAGGGTTTAGGGCAGTGCAGTGGTGTTCGGGCAGTGTAGGGGGTCATGCTGGGGCTGGTGTTTCAGGGTTTAGGGCAGTGCAGTGGTGTTCGGGCAGTGTAGGGGGTCTTGCTGGGGCTGGTGTTTCAGAGTCTAGGGCAGTGCAGTGGTGTTCGGGCAGTGTAGGGGGTCATGCTGGGGGTGGTGTTTCAGGGTTTAGGGCAGTGCAGTGGTGTTTGGGCAGTGTAGGGGGTCATGCTGGGGCTAGTGTTTCAGGATTTAGGGCAGAGCAATGGTGTTCAGGCAGTGTAGGGGGTTTTGCTGGAGGTGGTGTTTCAGGGTTTAGGGCAGTGCAGTGGTGTTCGTGCAGTGTAGGGGGTGGTGTTTCAGGGTTTAGGTCAGTGGTGTTCAGGCAGTGTAGGGGGTCTTGCTGGGGTTGATGTTTCAGGGTTTAGGGCAGTGCAGTGGTGTTCGAGCAGTGTATGGGGTCATGCTGGGGGTGGTGTGTCAGGGTTTAGGGCAGTGCAGTGGTGTTCCAGCAGTGTAGGAGGTCATGCAGGGGGTGGTGTTTCAGGGTTTAGGGCAGTGCAGTGGTGTTCGGGCAGTGTAGGGGTTCGTGCTGGGGGTGGTGTTTCAGGGTTTAGGGCAGTGCAGTGGTGTTCGGGCAGTGTAGGGTGTCATGCTGAGGGGTGGTGTTTCAGGGTTTAGGGCAGTGCAGTGGTGTTCGGGCAGTGTATGGGGTCGTGCTGGGGGTGGTGTTTCAGGGTTTAGGGCAGTGCAGTGGTGTTTGGGCAGTGTAGGGGGTCGTGCAGGGGTGGTGTTTCAGGGTTTAGGGCAGTGCAGTGGTGTTCGGCCAGTGTAGGTGGTCTTGCTGGGGGTGGTGTTTCAGGCTTTAGTGCAGTGGTGTTCGGGCAGTGTAGGGGGTCTTGCTGGGGGTGGTGTTTCAGGGTTTTGGGCAGTGCAGTGGTGTTCGGGCAGTGTAGGGGTCTTGCTGGGGCTGGTGTTTCAGGGTTTAGGGCAGTGCAGTGGTTTTCGGGCAGTGTAGGCGGTCGTGCTGGGGCTGGTGTTTCAGGGTTTAGGGTAGTGCAGTGGTGTTCGGGCAGTGTACGGGGTTGTGCTGGGGCTGGTGTTTCAGGGTTTAGGGCAGTGCAGTGGTGTTCGGGCAGTGTAGGGGGTCGTGCTGGGGGTGGTGTTTCAGGGTTTAGGGCAGTGCAGTGGTGTTCGGGCAGTGTAGGGGGTCGTGCTGGGGCAGGTGTTTCATGGTTTAGGGCAGTGCAGTGGTGTTCGGGCAGTGTAGGGGGTCGTGCTGGGGGTGGTGTTTCAGGGTTTAGGGCAGTGCAGTGGTGTTCGGGCAGTGTAGGGGGTCATGCTGGGGGTGGTGTTTCAGGGTTTAGGGCAGTGTAGTGGTGTACGGGCAGTGTAGGGGGTCTTGATGGGGGTGGTGTTTCAGGGTTTAGGGCAGTGGTGTTCGGGCAGTGTAGGGGGTCGTGCTGGGGGTGGTGTTTCAGGGTTTAGGGCAGTGCAGTAGTGTTCGGGCAGTGTAGGGGATCGTGCAGGGGGTGGTGTTTCAGGGTATAGGGCAGTGCAGTGGTGTTCGGGCAGTGTAGGGGGTTGTGCTGGGGGTGGTGTTTCAGGGTTTAGGGCAGTGGTGTTCGGGCAGTGTAGGGGGTCTTGCTGGGGGCGGTGTTTCAGGGTTTAGGGCAGTGGTGTTCTGGCAGTGTAGGGGGTCATGCTGGGGGTGGTGTTTCAGGGTTTAGGGCAGTGCAGTAGTGTTCGGGCAGTGTAGGGGATCGTGCAGGGGGTGGTGTTTCAGGGTTTAGGGCAGTGCAGTGGTGTTCGGGCAGTGTAGGGGGTCGTGCTGGGGGTGGTGTTTCAGGGTTTAGGGCAGTGCAGTGGTGTTCGGGCAGTGTAGGGGGTCGTGCAGGGGGTGGTGTTTCAGGGTTTAGGGCAGTGCAGTGGTAATCGGGCAGTGTAGGGGTCGTGCTGGGGCTGGTGTTTCAGGGTTTAGGGCAGTGCAGTGGTGTTCGGGCAGTGTAGGGGGTCTTGCTGGGGGTGGTGTTTCAGGGTTTAGGGCAGTGGTGTTCGGGCAGTGTAGTGGGTCTTGCTGGGGGTGGTGTTTCAGGGTTTAGGGCAGTGCAGTGGTGTTCGGGCAGTGTAGGGGGTCTTGCTGGGGGTAGTGTTTCAGGGTTTAGGGCAGTGCAGTGGTGTTCGTGCAGTGTAGGGGGTCGTGCTGGGGATGGTGTTTCAGGGTTTAGGGCAGTGCAGTAGTGTTCGGGCAGTGTAGGGGGTCATGCAGGGGGTGGTATTTCAGAGTTTAGGGCAGTGCAGTGGTGTTCGGGCAGTGTAGGGGGTCGTGCTGGGGGTGGTGTTTCAGGGTTTAGGGCAGTGCAGTGGTGTTCGGGCAGTGTAGGGGGTCGTGCTGGGGGTGGTGTTTCAGGGTTTAGGGCAGTGGTGTTCGGGCAGTGTAGGGGGTCTTGCTGGGGGTGATGTTTCAGGGTTTAGGGCAGTGCAGTAGTGTTCGGGCAGTGTAGGAGGTCTTGCTGGGGGTAGTGTTTCAGGGTTTAGGGCAGTGCAGTGGTGTTCGGGCAGTGTAGCGGTCATGCTGGGGGTGGTGTTTCAGGGTTTAGGGCAGTGCAGTGGTGTTCGGGCAGTGTAGGGGGTCGTGAAGGGGGTGGTGTTTCAGGGTTTAGGGCAGTGCAGTGGTGTTCGGGCAGTGTAGGGGGTCGTGCTAGGGTATGTGTTTCAGGGTTTAGGGCAGTGCAGTCGTGTTCGGGCAGTGTAGGGGGTCGTGCTGGGGTAGTGTTTTAGGGTTTAAGGTAGTGCAGTGGTGTTTGTGTAGTGTAGGGGGTCGTGCTGGGGGCAGTGTTTTAGGGTTTAGGGTAGTGCAGTGGTGCTTGTGTAGTGTAGGGGGTCGTGCTGGGGGTAGTGTTTTAGGGTTTAGGGTAGTGCAGTGGTGTTTGTGTAGTGTAGGGGGTCATGTTTTAGGGTAGTGCAGTGGTGTTTGGGTAGTGTAGGGGGTCGTGCTGGGGGTAGTGTTTTAGGATTTAGGTTAGTGCAGTGGTGTTGGGGTAGTGTTTTAGGGTTTAGGGTAGTGCAGTGGTGTTTGTGTAGTGTAGGGGGTCATGCTGTGGGTAGTGTTTTAGGGTTTAGGATAGTGCAGTGGTGCTTGTGTAGTGTAGGGGTCGTGCTGGGGTAGTGTTTGAGGGTTTAGGGTAGTGCAGTGGTGTTTTTGTAGTGTAAGGGGGTCATGTTTTAAGATGCAACGCTCCACTACCTGACCAGTCTGCACTACATAAAACTGCAAAAAACTAAAAATAAAAAGTGTTTTGCACACTTTTGTCATTGGGCTATATGTGGGCTACATCTGGGTAATATTTGTGCTACATTTGGGCTCTTTTTTCACTGGTGGCCATCTTGGAAGACTTCTTTGTTATGAAGTTTCCTAATTTCCTCATTTACTGCAGTCTCCTCAGTAGGAAATGCTTTCAGTTTTTTACTTTGATTCCATCAAGAAGGCATTCAGATGTGTCACACATTTGCCATAAATTCAGAATGTTATTACTCTAGTTGTTCATTAGATCACTGTAGTAAAGCTACTGCTCACCAAGGAGTTAACTGGAAGTCTACTGCTGGTATTGAAAGTGATTGTTTCAGTCTGCATGTCAGAATTTTCTAATGAAATAGAAGAGGATTTGAGATCTCACTTAAAACATGCACTAAATTTTCTTTTTGCAGCACTAACCATAATTTCTATGGCAAAATGAACCCCCTCATTTTGTTCCTTTTAAATTAAATGTTTTAAGTGTTACCAGTTTATTCCAATCAAGATGGCTTCAGGTGTGCCATACTTTTGTCATAAGTAAGGCTGTTAGCACTCTAGTTGTTCTTTAGAACACTCTGGGAAGCTGCAGTAGAACACAAAGGCATCAACTGACAGGCTGCTCCTGTTGAAATATAACAGGAAGATATTTGAGATCTCACTTAAAACATGTCCTAATTTTTCTTTCTACAGCACTAACCATAATTTCTATGGCAAAATGAACCCCCTCATTTTGTTCCTTTTAAATTAAATGTTTTAAGTGTTACCAGTTTATTCCAATCAAGATGGCTTCAGGTGTGCCATACTTTTGTCATAAGTAAGACTGTTAGCGCTCTAGTTGTTCTTTAGAACACTCTGGGAAGCTGCAGTAGAACACAAAGGCATCAACTGACAGGCTGCTCCTGTTGAAATATAACAGGAAGATATTTGAGATCACACTTGAAACATGTCCTAATTTTTCTTTCTACAGCACTAACCATAATTTCTATGACAAAATGAACCCCATAATTTTGTTCCTTTTTAAATTAAATGTTTTAAGTGTTACCAGTTTATTCCAATCAAGATGGCTTCAGGTGTGCCATACTTTTGTCATAAGTAAGACTGTTAGCGCTCTAGTTGTTCTTTAGAACACTCTGGGAAGCTGCAGTAGAACACAAAGGCATCAACTGACAGGCTGCTCCTGTTGAAATATAACAGGAAGATATTTGAGATCACACTTGAAACATGTCCTAATTTTTCTTTCCAGAGCACTAACCATAATTTCTATGACAAGATGAACCCCATCATTTTGTTCCTTTTTAAATTAAATGTTTTAAGTGTTACCAGTTTATTCCAATCAAGATGGCTTTAGGTGTGCCATACTTTTGTCATAAGTAAGGCTGTTAGCACTCTAGTTGTTCTTTAGAACACTCTGGGAAACTGCAGTAGAACACAAAGGAATCAACTGACAGTCTCTGCCCTTGTTGGATGTACATGTTTTACTGAGAATGTCAGACTTCATTCTCACATGACTGAGAAAGATAATGTGAATTTACAGAAAATATGCTCTCATTTTAGCTTCTGGGGCACCTTCCAAAACTGTATGGGACAAGCATGTGAAAATAGTTTTCTCTCAAACATGATTCATGATATCCCAGCAGAAGATTTTTCACAGGGTAAAATCACCTTAGAACACACCACAATTCCTGAAATTAGTATGGTACCTTCAACAAATGAATTCTAATGTAACTAAAGTCTGTTATCACCCTTTATAGTTCTCCTTTTGGTAACCCTCAAAATCTTCGATTCACTACAATGCATTTCAATGGGGTACTATAATTTATATTGGTCCCAAGATGGCTGCCAGCAATTCCAGGATGAAGTGCTGACAGCCAATCAGATCTCACGATGACATGTGTGGTTAGGCTCCGCCCAGATATATATGTGTTTTTACTTTTGATTTTCTCAGCAACTACTGGACGGATTTACACCATTTAACAAAAGGGTTCTTTTTGAACCAAGAACTACCTCTTTGCCAAATTTGGTGTAATTCCGTTCAGCAGTTCGGGCTGTAGCCTTGCATAAAGTTTCCTATGGGAAATTGATTTTTTGACTCTTATTTTTTAATTTCTCCACAACTACTGAACGGATTTACACCATTTAACAAAAGGGTTCTTTCTGAACCAAGAACTACCTCTTTGCCAAATTTGGTGTAATTCCGTTCAGCAGTTCGGGCTGTAGCCGTGTCTAAAGTTTCCTATGGGAAAATGAATGGGGAAAACACGTTTTGGGACCCCCTTTTTCTCGGCCCCCGCTTGACGAATCACCCTGAGACTTTCTGGGTAGGAGCGGACCGGAGCGGGCCATAAAGTTTGAAAGTTTTGCGAAGATTCGTCAACCGACGCAAGAGTTATTTCAAATAGAATGTCGCGGATTTCCTATGGAAAATAGGTCCTAACTATAACTATCTACTGGCGACCGCCAGTAGATAATATATATATATAGTGGGTGAGCGCCTAACAGCTACCCCTAGCATCACCTACAGGAAAGCCCAATCTATGAGCAGCGCATTAGTTAAAAGTAGCCCTGAGGTTACTTCAACTAAAAACTGGCTTAATGCGCGAACAGGATTTTTTAAATGCTCTAATTGCAAAGCGTGTAGATACAGCAATAATGTCAAAATGTATACCACTCCTTTCAGACAGAGACCAGTTGAGATTTCCAAGTTTTTAAACTGCAAAACAGAATTTGTGGTGTATGTGCTGGAGTGTCCGTGTGGCCTACGCTATGTGGGGAGCACCAAATTGCAAGTGCACAAGCGGATACTCCAGCACATGCGAGCTATTTCCAACAATGATGCTTCCTACCCAGTGGCAAGACACTTCAAAGAACACCATGGCAGTGATAGTCAGTTATTGAAGTATTTTGCCATTGATGCTGTCTTGCCGCTGAGAAGGGGTGGGAACCGTGAATATCTCTTACGAAAGTTGGAAACACAATACATCTTGGAGCTCGACTGTAAAATTCCATCAGGCTTGAATGCTAGTGAGGATTTTTTTACCTGTTTATGAATCCGTCACCTCTATTCCTTCTTATATATAGTATAACCTTTTATTTTCTATATCAAAACTGCCCCTTTCCCTTTCTTAAAAATATTTTTATTCAAAATTTTAGCATTTTTATACACGATTAGTAATGAATCACGGCTGTGATTCAAGGTGGTGTAGACATGGGTATAGTTTTTATTAGCACAAGCACTTTTATCAGAATTGATGGACTTTTGCCCACTTTGGCTGAATTTGTTGCACACCTTACATATTTTCTTTGAATCTATGCTTATTCAGCTAGGTCAAATGTGCGTGAGAAGTGGTCATAAAATATGGTAACCAGGATGACATTTTTACATGAGGCCATTGGAATAGTCAATACAATGTGGGAGTTCAGATTTTTAATGTATATGTTTTTAATCTGGATTTTTAACACCCTTTTTCTATGTGCATTGTATTTAAATTTAACTATGAATATCTATTTATTTATTTATTTATTGCATATGATTGCACATTTTGACTATGGGTAATAGATCTATTGCACTTTATGAAAATGAATGGCATTGTGTAAGTCCTGCGCAGAAAAATATGGTAGTATTTTTTCTTTGTCCATCGAAAATCTGTATTTCACGTGTGTTTACCATGCACTAGCACTTTAAATTTGAGAAGAAATCTCCGTTTCGTGTCATGTGATCAAGGCCTCGTGTGAGGCTGAAACGCGTAATGGCGGAGGTGCGGGAGTTCACTAAATAAACCTGCAATTGCACCAACTCTGGGTCTGCTTCTCGTCTTTTCAGAGGATTGGTGACGAAGTTTCTGGATATATATATATATATATATCCTACTGGAGGTCGCCAGCAGGTAGTTATAGTTAGGATTTAGTTTCCATAGGAAGATTGTTATTTCATTTACCAGTAACTTTGGTGGCATTTGATGTATATTTGCCAAATTTGCAAAACTATTTTGCCTTCACTTCAGCTGTTGTCTTGAAAATTTTGTGGTGATCCATAAAGCAAGGGGCCAAGGAAAAGGGGAGTCCCAAAACTATTTACTCTATGTTAATTTCCATGGGAAACTTTGGACACGGCTACAGCCCGAACTGCTGAACAGAATGACACCAAATTTGGCAGAAAGGTAGCTCTTGGTCCAGAAAGTGCCCTTCTTGTTAAAAGGTGTAAATCCATTCAGAAGTTGCTGAGAAATGTAAATATTTTTTAACCTTCATTAATTATGCACAAGCATGTAATTAAAAATCTTTTTTCCCTTGCTATCCCCCATATTATACAAAATGTAATGGGATCCACAAAATACATGCAAAAATGGAGTGCAAGGAGTCTTGAGATTTCTTATTTTCAATTATTCTTTATCTGTAGTCAAATGCATCAGCCCAGCCAATGCGTTTCGTCTAACATGGACTTCATTAGGGTTGGAATTGTCTTTTTGAAGATCACCAAGATGTTTGTCTATTATAACCACCATAGCATCTGTTAGATAAAGACTTTGAAGGAATTATGCCTTCGATTCATATTGAGATTATCGTATTGATGATCACCCAGAAACTTAATTTATTGCCATATGTAGAGTCAATGCGCTGGTGATCACCGCCCCAGCCGTTCAATAAAATCTTAAAAGGATAATTGCCTTAGATCATTGCTAGCATGTTATCCGCTCGGGTGTGAGGCCGTCTGTCTATCCATTGAGCTCAACGGATAGACAGACGGCCTCATCAATACGATAGTCTCAATATGAATCCAAGGCATTAATTCCTTCAAAGTATTTATCCGACAGACGCTACGGTGGTTATAATAGAGAAACATCTTGGTGATCTTCAAAAAGACAATTCCAACCCTGATGAAGTCCATATTGGACGAAACGCATTAGCTGGGCTGATGCATTTGACTACAAATAAAGAATAATTGAAAATAAGAAATCTCAAGACTCCTTGCACTCCATTTTTGCATGTATTTTGTGGATCCCATTACATTTTGTATAATTTGGGGGCAAGAAAGGGAAAAAAAGATGTTTAATTACATGCTTCTGCATAATTAATGAAGGTATTACATTCAATTGTATGCTCCTTTTCAGAACCTAATTTCTCTAAAATTATAGACGGGGCCTCGGGGCCCAGGCATCCCCAAGGACCTCCACCTCCCCGGTGCTTATTTACATTGGAAGGGGCTGCTTGGCCCACCTCATGAAGCCCTAGAGGGCCCTGGAAACCACCACCCCCAGCGCCAGCTCCAGGAATGTCCCAGGGTGCCCAACCCTGGAACATTGCAGTTTGCTATGGCTTGCCAACCCATAAGCCACAGCAAACCTGCTCTGCTTTCAGCAAGGGAGAGCAGAAAATGCTGTCGCTTGCTGAAAGCAGAGCATGTCTGTTTCCCTGCCCTCTGTCAAGCGAGCAGGGAAACAGACACATTACTTTGAGATTCATGGAGCTGCATTTTCAGTAGCTCCCTAGGTCTTAAAGCTATGCCGGCTCCCAGAGGTGGTGGGGAGCTGGCAGGGACCATGGGGGCCTTCAGGCTCCCCCGCATTCCCCAAAAAAGTGGCAAGGCCTTGGAGGATGGGGTCATCGGGCTGATATCAGCCTGGGGAGGGGGGCCAAGAGGGGCCTCCCTCCCCACATTTAAAAAATATATATTAAGGCCTAGTCCCGGGGGATGGGGTCTCCAGATTCAAAATTGGCCGCACGGCCCCACCATGTAAAAAATATATAAAAATAAATAAAATAAAGGGCAAGCCCTGGGGGATGGGGTCACCAGGTCCAAAATTGGCCCAGGGAAGGGAGGACACATGGCCACCCTTTCCCTTTTAAAAAAAAAGACAAAATAGAAAGGCCAGGCCCTGGGGGATGGGGTCTGTGGGGCTGAATTTGACCTGGGGAGGGAAGCTGTGCAGCCCCCCTTTTCTTTGAAACTCCCCCAAAATATAGCCTGGCAAATCGCCGAAGGTCCCGCATTTCTTTCTCCACTAATCTGCAAACGTGCCTCCTGGAGTGCTGCTGATTGGGGGATGAAGTCCTCTTGGTTCTTGAGGGTCCTTAGGAGCCAACAAGACTTCCTGTTATCTCCAATAAGCCCCACACAGTGAGATTGCTGAGAGGTGGTCTGAGGCCACACTCCCTTCCTCCACCACTCTGCAAATATGCCTCTCGGTTCACTGCTAGTGGGGGGATGATGTCCCCGTGCCTCCTGAGGGCCTAAGGGTTGAAGTGGACTTTTTCCTCCAAGCAGCAATGCACCAGAAGGCACATTTGCATAATAGTGAAGAAAGGGGGCGTGGCCTCTGATGACCTCTCAGAAACCCAGCTGTGTGTGTATTACTGGAGGTAGCAGGAGGGCTAGTATGGCCCCCAAGGAACCTCCAGAGCCAAGGGGACTTCATCCCCCAACTAGTAGTATGCCAGGAGACTTGTTTGTAGAGTGGTGGAGAAAGGGGTCGTGGCCACCTAAAACCTTTCCACAAACCCACTTTGTGAGACTTGCTGAAGATAACAAGAGGGGTAATTGGACTCCAAGGACAATAAATAGCCAAGGGGACGTTATACCCCTGCTAGTAGTGGGTCAGGAGGCACATTTGCAGAGCGGTAGAGAAAGGGGGTGCGGCCTCCTACCAGGTCTTAGCAATCCTGTTGTGTACAACTTACCAGAAGTAACAGGAGGGGTAGTTGGCCCTCAAGGACATCCTTGGGGGCCAACTACCCCTCCTATTATTGCCAATAAGTCCCAAACAGTGGAATTGCTAAGAGGTCTTCAGAGGCCATGCCCCCTTTCTCCATCACTCTGCAAAGGCAGCTCAAGGTGCACTACTGGTTGGGATATGAAGTCCACTTTACTTCTGAGTGACCTTGGGGGCCAAGGAGCCCTCCTGGTACCTCCTGTAAAGTCCTACACAGCAGGCTTCCTGAGAACTGGTTGGAGGCCTAACCCCCTCTCTCTACCACTCTGCAAATGTGACAATTATTTAGATAAAATCATAGAAATTCACTGAAAAAACAAAGGCTGCAGAGACGTTATAGTTAGACTCAGCAGTCACTCATACAAAACCAGAGAAATTCAGCTGTTATAGTTAGTGAGCTAACTATAACTCACGCCTCCGTAATGCATTGCTTATGACCTCACATATTACATCACTCATGACATGGTCAGTGACATCACTGATGACATCTCAAATGACATCACTGATGACATCATTCACAGAATCTCTGATGCACCGACTCACAACCCTATATAACCTTTCATACACCTGCTCCAACTACCACACTACCATTCTTAACCCCATTCACATACATATACCAGTACTTACACAGCCAGTCACTAATTGATAGATCAACACACACATCCACTAACTCACCCATACAGCCACTCATATAACCACTCACTCATTAATACAGCCACTGACATATCCCCTCATATACTCATACAGCCACTCACACACTGAGT
Organism: Calotriton arnoldi; assembly: GCA_963921515.1. Lineage (NCBI taxonomy): Eukaryota > Metazoa > Chordata > Amphibia > Caudata > Salamandridae > Calotriton > Calotriton arnoldi. Next base: position 47,532 of record CAWUFW010022202.1, on the reverse strand, counting down.
CAGTAACCCATTGAGCTACTCGCATACCTACTCACTCACCCATCCAGTCAATCACACAGCCACATACTCACCCATACAGTTACACACACACTCAATTACTCATAAAGATACTAATGCGTACTCACTCATCTATACAGTCACTGGCACAAGCACACACTCACCTATACAGTCACTCATGTACTCTATCAATTACCCATACTGCCTTTCAAATACCCAGTTACTCACCTATATACTACTGGCACATGCACGCACTCACTAACATAGCCATACCACACTCAGGCACCCATATAGCCCCCTCACAGATGTACTCACTAACCCATATAGCCACTCACTCATCACCCATCCAGACAGACACTCAGACACCCATAGAGGTACTCAGACAACCAATCACTCACCCATAAACAAACTCAATTACTCACTCTCACACCCATACATCCACTTAGACACCAGCTGACAGATAGATACAGACATTCACACAACCAGTCACTCACCCATAGATTCACTGAGACACATAATCACTCAATTATATAGTTAGTCACACATCCACTGAATCATTCAATCAGGCACTCCTACACCCACTGATTCACCAATACTCCTTGGTATATAAATGTAATATTCAAACTTTTTAAAAACACTCACAGGCCATGGATGATATCATCAGTGATATCATTTAGGATGTCATCAACGATGTCATCAGTGATGTCACTGACCATGTCAAGAGTGATGTAATATGTGAGGTCCTAAGTAGTTTATTGCGGGGGCTAAAGTTATAGTTAGCTCAATAACTATCACATATATATATATATATATTCATGGAAAAAACCAAAGGTTACAGGGACGTTATAGTTAGGCTGACATTTCACTCGTACAAAACAAGAGAAATTCAGCCGTTATAGTTAGCTGAGCTGACAATAACTGACGCCCGCAATTACCTGCTGATGACGTCATATATTATATCACTCATGACATGATCAGTGACATCACTTATGATATCACTGATGACATCTCAAATGACATCACTGATGACATCAGTGATGACATCATCCAGTGACTGTGAGTGTTTTTTTAAAAGTTTCCGAGTGTTAAATATATATACCAAGGTGTATTGTTGAATCAGTAGATGTATGAGTGAGTGTATGGATGACTCAGTGGGTGATTGACTAACTGTATAAGTGAGTGATTAGGTGTCTCAGTCAATGTATGGGTGAGAGACTGGTTGTGTGAATGTGTGTATCTGTCTGTCAGTCAATGTCTAAGTGGGTGTATGAGTGTGTTAGTGGGTACGTGAATGGCTATATGGGTGATTGATTGGTTGTCTGACTACGTCTCTGGTTGTCTGTGTTTGTGGGTGAAGAGGTATGTGACTGCCTGCATGGATCAGTGAGTGGGTGAGTGAGTGGCTGGATTGGGTACTGTTGCCTGTGTGAGAAGTTGTATGGGTGAGTGAGTGTCTGTATGACTGTCTCGGTGATTGAGTGCATGTGGAAGTATGGGTGAGTAACTTAGTATATAAAAGGCAGTATACGTGAGTGACTGGGTATATGAGTGACTCTATGCATGAGTTAGTTAATATGAGAGTGGCTATATGGATGAGTGCATGCTTCTGTCAGTGACTGTATAGCTGAGTGAGTATATGTTACTATTTGTATGAGTAAGTAAGTGGGTGGGTGGGTTTGTAACTGTTTGGTGAGTAAGTGTCTGTAATGTAATGTAGTGTTTATTGTTCTGTTAATAAAAAAACTTACAATATGTCACATTTGCAGTATTCATATACGTAATATCTCTAATAAATGACATATTAAAACACCAATAAAATGCAAAAACATTACATGATAATACATGAGCAAGTGGCTGTATGGATGAGTATCTTGGTGTGTGAGTAGTTCTATGGGTGAATCAATCAGTGTGTGAGCGCCTGTATGATTGTATAAGTGCATATGTCAATGGCTGTATTAGTGAGTGATTGGGTCTGTAAGTGGCAGTATGGGTGAGTGCGTGGATGTGTGTGTAGATCAATTAATCAGTGCGTGGGTGTGTAAGTACTGGTATGGCTCTGTGAATGGGTTTGTGAATGATTTTGTGGGAGTGGCAGCGAATGTATAAAGTATTCTATAGGTTGTGAGTGAGTGCATCAGATGCTGTAGATGATGTCATCACTGATGTCATCAGTGATGTAATTTGAGATGTCATCAGTGATGTCACTGACCATGTCATGAGTGATGTAATATGTGAGGTCATAAGAAGTGCATTGCAGGGCGCAAGTTATAATTAGCTCAGCTAACTATAACGGCTAAATTTCTCTGGTTTTGAACGAGTGAAATGTCAGCCTAACTATAATGTCCCTGTAACCTTTGTTTTTTTCCGTGAATTTCTAGGGTTTTTGTTAAATGCTAATTCCTAATTATAACAGCCCTGCAACCTTTGTTTTTTTCTGTGAATTTCTTAGTTTTTTTAAGTCGTAGTCACATTTGCAGAGTGGTGGAGAAATGGGGCTGGATCTCTGACCAGCTCTTAGGAATTCCATTGCGTAGGACGTACGGGCGATACCAGGAGGGCTTCTTGGCCCCCAAGGTCCATCAGAGCTAAAGTGGACTTCATACCCCAACCAGTAGTGTGCCAGGAGGTGCTTGGCATAGTGGTGGAGAAAGGGGGGTGTGGCCTCCGAAAACCTCTCAGCAATCCTGCTGTGTGGGACTTGCTGGAGGTAACAAGAGGGGTAGTTGGCCCCAAGGACGTAATTGTGGGCAAACTACCCCTCTTGTTACCTCCAGAAGGTCACACACAGCAGGATTGATGAGTTCTGATAGCAGGCTATGCCCCCTTTATCCACCAGTCTGCAAACATGCCTCCTGGTGCGCTCTTGGTTGGAGGATGAAGTTCCCTTCACTGCTGGGGGTCCTTAAGGGCCAACTAGCCTACCTGTTACTTCCAGAAAGCTCCACACAGTGGGATTGCTGGAGGTGTTCACAGGCCATGCCCCCTTTCTCCACCACTCTGCAAACATAACTCCTAGTGCGCTCTTGGTTGGAGAATGAAGCCCCCTTGCCTCTTGAGGGTCCCAGTGGGATAACTAGCCCTACTGTTACCTCTAGTAAGCCCTCAAGAGGCAAGGGGATCTCCTCGCCCCACTAGCAGAGTGGTGGGAAAGGGGGCGTGGCCTCCCATCACCTCTCAGCAATCCAGCTGTGAGGGGCCTACTGGAGGTAACAGGTGGAATAGGTGGCACCTAAGGACCCTCAGCAATGAACAGGACTTCATCCCCCAAACAAGAGCATGCCCAGAGGTGCGTTTGCAGAGTAGTGGAGAAAGGGGGCGGGGCCTCAGCGAGTTGCTGGCTTCTGTTTTTTTTTATTCTAGGAAGGGGGGCTGTGTGGCCCCCCTTCCCTTGATGCTTTTGGCCCCAGGGACCCCATCCTTTGGAGCCTGACCCATTAAAAAAAATGCATTAAAACGGGAGGGGGCAAGTGGCCCCCTCCCCAGGCTGATTTCAGCCCCAGGGACTCCATCCCCCGGGGCCCAGCCATTTGTTTTATTTTTGTATTTTTTTAAGGAAGGGGGCCACATGGCTTCCCTTCCCTGGGCCAGTCGCTGCCCCTCTACCCAGCCATTTTCCCCTGGGGCATGGCCACATCCATGGGGACTACAAGGCTTCAAGGCGCCCACAGGGACCCACAGGGCCTAAAAAAGCATTTTTTAAAAATATTTTCAGACGATTTCATGCAGGGTGTGTGAATCTGGCTGAAAAAATAAAAAAAAAAAAAAGTGCGGGCTTCCGCCCTTCATTTTAATAAGCCCCCAGGTGGGCCAGGTCTTGGGGGAAATTTTCATAATATATGCAGGGGCCACGCGGGCCCTGGCAGCCCCGGGGACCAACACCTCCCCGGGGCTTCTTTGAAAAAATTGCCTGGGGGAGCTCTTGCCCCCCCATGCTGCCCCAGGGATGCCACCTCCCTGGGGCTTTTATGATAATGTGTGGGGGCCTTGGGGGACCCCCCAAGCCCCAGGGACCGCCACCTCCCTGGGGCTTTTGAAATATTATGCAGGGGGCACATGGCCCCCCACAGCCCCGGAATCCGCCACCTCCCTGGGGCTTTGAAAAAATTGCATGGGGGGCTCCTGCCCCCCCAGACTTCCCCGGGGACCGCCACCTCCCAGGGCAATTTTAATTGAGGGCGGGGTCCATTGCTGACCCCCGGCCCCAGGGACCACCACCTCCCGGGGCTATTTTCACGTTAGGAGGGGGGCCAGGTGGCCCCCCTCCTGGAGCCCTCCTTGGCCCTGGGGACCGACACCCCCCAGGGCCGGCTCAAGCATAGTCCCGGGGGGCCTACACCCGGGACATTGCAGTTTGCAATGGTTTGCAAACACTGCTTTGCTTCGTGGAAGCAAGAGCAGGAAACCTGCTCTCACTTCCACGAAGCAAAGCAGATTGCTTTTGGACAAGGGGAGCTGCATGTCAGCAGCTCTGTTAGACCTGGTACCATTGGCGTGAGTCTCCCTTCCATTTTTTGCTTATGTCTCCTCTGTTTTTGATATGTTTTGCTGGTTTTAGATGCTTTGGGCACTGTGCCACTGCTATTCAGTGCCACAGTGCAAGTGCTCCCTATTGTACATTGTTGTAATGGATTAGTGACTTCATGATTGGCTTATTTGATTTACTTGTCAGACCTTAGTATAGTGCACCATGTGTGCCCAGGGCCTGTAAATCAAATGCTGCTGGTGGGCTTGCAGCGCTGTTTGTGCCACCCACAGAAGCAGCTTGTAAAGTGTGTCTCAGGCCTGCCATTGCAGAGCCTGTGTACAGTCTAGCACTGCCATGTTGACTTGGTAAGTGCACCCACTTACCAGTCCCTAAACCTTCCCTTTTCTACATGTTAGACACCCCTAAGGTAGGCCTATGGGCAGGGTGCATTGTAAGTAAAAGGTAGGACATACCCTGATGTTTTTTGGCATGTCCTGATAGTGAATTACAGCCATTTCGTTTTTTCACTATTGCAAGGCTACCTGTCCCCATAGGCCATAATGGGCAGTTTGATTATAACATCTTATAATGCTACCTGACCCAGGGAACATGGTAGAAAAACGAATTTAGTTTGCCTGAACTCAGAATGATAAAATAAATCTTTTAGTGAAGTTGGTTTTAACATTCTGTGTTTGAAAATACCACTTTTAGAAAGTAGGTATTTTCTTGCCTAACCATCCAGCCTGCCTCTGCTAGGTTGTGTATGGCATGTCTGCTTTGTGAGTGAAAGGAGGGCTTGGGCTCCAGCAGTCTGATGAGTCAGGGCTGGGCTGAATAGGACCTTGGCTGCATAGAGAGTGGGGGGGGGGCAGAGATTTCCTTTCACTCCCCTGAGCCCTCATAGAATAGAGAGCAGGGGGAGGAGATTTCCTTTCAGCCCACCTAGTCCAGGTCTGCTTTCAACAATGCTGTCTCCACCTCCTGCCAGGAAGCTGCACCAGGGAGGACAGAACTGGTTTTGGCCAGGTACAGACACTCTCTGCCTTCAGAGAACAAAGAGAATAGTAGTATAAATATTGGGGCCCAGACCCCAAGACTTTAGATCACTTCTGGGAATCAAGACGGACCTTTGCCAAGGAGAAGAACCAGAGAATCTGAAGGAGTTTGACTGCCCCTGTGCCAGAGTGCTATTTTCTGGGGTTGGCCTGCAGTGGTTTCTTTATTGCCAAGGAAAGGGGAAAGACTTTTATTGAAACTTTCATCATCTTGAAGAAGAATCTCCAAGGGCTTGAACTGTGCTTGCCTCCTGCTGAAGTCTCAGGGATACAAGACTTCACCACCAGCATCCCCCTGAATTCCCTTGCTGGGGATTCTGTCTGCAGAAGCCTGCGTGTTGTTGGGAGCTGGAAGCGCGACTCAACAAGAAGCGTGTGGCATCCGTAGCTGTTGCCGTCTCATCATCGGAGAAGCGCGTCGCCACCGCAAGGGTCGCCATCGCATCACCGGAGAAGCGTGTCTCTGTCACAGCTGTTTGTCGTCGCATCACCGGAGAAGTGTGTCGCCACCGCAAGGGTCGCCGTCGCATCACCGGGGAAGCGTGTCGCAGGGCCTATTGCGGCTCGGCAGTTACAGAGTTCGCCGCACGGCCGTCGGGCATGCACGCATTGCCTTCACGTCGTCGCATCGCATCAAGGGCGCCATCTTCTCGCATCGCACCGGATCATCGCATTGCATCGAGGCGCCATCTTGTCTCATCGCAACCGGAACGCAACACGAGATCGGCGCATCACCTCCTCTCCAGTAAGGAACAGACACATCGCCTACTCTGAGCAAGCACTGAGGAACAGACGCATCACCTCCCCCGAAGCAAGGAACCGACGCATCGTTCGCCCTGCGAACCTTTTGTTTATCTTGCGTGACGCATCCAAAGGTACTTTGTGAGAAACATGTCGCATTTACCATCACCTTTGAACTAAGCTATTTCTACCATTTAAAAGTCATTTTCTTAATACTGTATTGTGGATTTTTTTCATTTGGGTCTTGTGTTAAGTCTATATAAAGTATACTTATTTTTATAAACAACCTGTGTGGTGTCCATCTGTAGTGTTTTCACTGTATTACTGTATGTGTTCACAAATGCTTTACACACTGCCTCTGAGATAAGCCTGCCTGCTCGTGCCAAGCTACCAAGGGGGTGAGCAGGGGTTATTTAGGAGCGTAGCCCCCTTACCCTGACTAGAAGCAAGGGTCCCTACTTGGTCAAAGGTACCTACCTCTGCCAACTAGAGACCCCCAGTTCTAACATTGGTGGTCAGCAGGGAGGATTCTGGACTTGCATTTGTGACTCATATACAGTGATTGGTGCACACTACTAGTGAGTGCAGACCAAATTTAACCACATACATTTTTGGTAGAAATTCTTTCCCTTGGAACTGTTATTTTTTGCTAAAGACTGCCAGTTCTTATTACCATGAGCAAACCAGCATCTATTGCATCTATGAATCCAGAGTTTGAGGAAGAAAAGGTGGATGTATACACTGTGAAACAGCTGAAGCAATTCTATAGAAAATTTAAAGTTGCTACTACAGCCCTCACCAAAAAGGAGGAATTCCAAAAGGTGCTGAGGGCCTGGATGGAAGCAAGAAATGCCTCTGAGCATGTGGATGAGCCTGCAGAGGAGGCTGAGGATACAGAAGGGCAGCTAGATGGGCCATTGGGTCCAGCCAGGGAGAGAGCGTCTTCCCCCGTAGGCAGCAGTGTTTCTTCCAAGAGCCTGACCCCAGGGGAACTGGAGGACACGGAGAGAAATAGATTGCACAAAATGGAGCTGGCCAAGCTCAATATGGAGGGTCAAAAGGACCTAGAGAGTAAGAAGCTGGAGTTTGAGAATAACAGGTTAGCTTTTGAAAGGGAAAAAGAGAGATTAGCACATGAGAGATTTTTGAGGGAATTGGATCTAAAAGCTTAGAAATTAGTCCCTCTGGTGGCAGCACACCATCTGTGCCTGCAGAAGGCAGGGTATATTTCCCCAAAGATGTAATCAAGGATTTTCATAAGCATGAGGATATTGGGCAGTGGTTTGCAGCCTATGAAATGGCAATGTTGGCCCACCGGGTCCCTGAAAAGGATTGGGGAGCGGGGTTGTGGGGCTGCTTTGTCAGTGATGGGAGGGATACATTGTTAGACCTGCCCAATGAGAGTAGGATAATTTATGCCCACATGAAGGAAGCCCTGATGACCAGGTATGGGTTGACCCCAGAGCTCTACAGACAGAGATTCAGAAATTGTAAGAAACTGGAGGCAACTACCTGGGTGGAGTATGTATCTTTCTTTTGCAGAGCTATGGATGGTTGGGTGAAGGGTATCAAAGTGAGTACTTTTGAGAAGCTCTATGATTTGTTTGCATGGGAGCACTTGTCTGGTAATTGTTTTCCAGAGCTACGCCAGCACCTTATTGATAGCAAGCTAACTAACCCTAGGAAGCTTGCTGAGAAGGCGGACCGCTGGGTCAGTACCCGGGTCCACAAGGGTCATGTGGGAGACTCCACCAGAGGTGGGCACAGACCCCAGCAGAAGAGTGGGGGGACAAGGGTAAACAGAGGGAGTTCCAGAAAGGGCCCCAAAGTAATTCCCAAGGGAACCAAGGTAAGGGTTCCCAGCCTCCCCCTGAGAAGAACACAGAGCCCCCGACAGGTAAACCTGTTCACAGGGGGCCCCCTACATGCTTTGAGTATAAGCAGGTGGGCCACCGTTGGTATGATCCCCAGTGTCACCTGAAGGATCGCAATGCACCACCCCGTGCACCACCCCGTCAGATGGCGAGTGTAGCCCTGGGAGGGGAGGAGATGGGTGCCCAAGGTGGGTGGGGTTCCGCAGAGATGTCTCTTGTCTCTTTAAGAGACTGTGAGGTGGTCCCTAGGACCCAACTGCCTGATAACACTAAGAAATACAGGCAGTGGGTGACCATCAATGGCCATAGGGTGGAGGCTCTGAGAGACACCGGGGCCAGTGTGATAGCTGTCAGTTGTCGGCTGGTGTCTAAGGAGCAGGTGATCCCCCATGCATTCTTCCCTGTAGTTGCCGCGGACAACTCAGAGAGCCAATGTGAGGTGGCTCAGGTTCCCTTTGAGTGGGGGTGTCTCAGGTACTCTCCAAGTAGCTGTGAGGCCAGCCATGCCTGTGGTTTGTCAGTTGGGCAATGATTTAGAGAGCTACCCTTGGGCTAAGGTGGAGAGAAGGTCTCATTTAGAGATGTTGGGTCTGTCTGAGTGGGCGTGTGTGACCACTCGGTCTATGGCAGCCAGTAAGGGTGCTCAAGAGGACCTGGAGCCTGAAAGAGTGGCCCAGGTACCTGCCTTAAAGAGAAGAGGTAGGGGGCATGGCAAACCAGCCCCCATAGTTCCCACAGTCCAGGAGGAGGCAGACCTTGAGGGGGATGCCCTGGAACCTACAGGGGAACAAGTGGCAGAACTGGGGGACCTGCCTGAGCTGACCCATTGGCAGCAAGAAGGAGGACCCTCCAGGGAGGAATTCTGTGAAGAGCAGAAGTGCCCTTCTCTTGAGGGTTTGCGGCAACATGCCACAAACCAGGCAGCAGGTGATCAGTCTGGATCACATTGGATCTACTGAGAGAATGGTCTCCTATATAGCGAGTCTAAGGTTGCTGAGCCTGGGTCAGCCCGTGTGCTGGTGGTACCCCAGCGCTTCAGAGCCTTCCTACTGGGTTTGGCTCATGATGTGCCTTTAGCTGGACATATGGGGCAGGACAAGACCTTTGAAAGGCTTGTCACCCACTTTTATTGGCCCCAGATGCGCAAGAGTTCAGATACTCATTGCAGGACTTGCCAGACTTGCCAGGCAAGTGGTAAGAGTGGGAGGAATCACAAGGCTCCCCTCCAGCCTTTCCCTGTAGTCAGCACCCCCTTTGACCGGATGGGTATTGACATTGTGGGGCCTCTGGACACCAAGACAGCCATGGGCAACAGGTTTATCCTGCTCTTGGTGGACCATGCTACCCGGTATCCAGAAGCCATCCCGCTCAGGACAGTGATGGTCCCCGTGGTGGGATGTGCACTGATGGGGATTTTCTCTCGTGTGGGGTTCCCCAGAGAGGTGGTGTCAGACCGTGGTACCAACTTCATATCTAAGTATATGAAGTCCCTGTGGCAGGAGTGCAGTGTGACATACAAGTTCACCACTCCTTACCACCCCCAAGGTAATGGGCTGGTTGAGAGATTCAACCAGACCCTGAAAGGCATGATTATGGATCTGGAAGAACCCATGAGGCATAAGTGGGACGTCCTCTTGTCATGCCTTCTGTTTGCTTACTGTGAGGTGCCACAGAAGTCCTTAGGGTTCAGTCCCTTTGAACTGCTGTATGGACACCCGATAAGAGGACCTCTGAGTCTGGTTAAGGAAGGCTGGGAGAAAGCTCCCAGGAAAACTCCCCAGGATGTATATAGCTACATGCTGGCCTTCAGGAACCAGACTAGGCGATTCAGAAAACTCGCTCAGGTGAATCTGGAAGCCAGCCAGGAGGAAATGAAATGGTGGTATGATCAGAATGGCACTCTGATCGAGTTTCAGTCTGGACAGAAAGTTTGGGTCATGGCCCCAGTGGAGCCCTGTGCGCTCCATGATAAGTGGACCAGGCCATTTGAGGTGGTGGAGCGCAAGAGTGATGTCACCTACTTGGTGGACTTGCAGTCTCCCAGGAACCCTTTGAGGGTCCTGCATGTTAACTGCCTGAAGCCCCACTTAGAGGGGTCTGAAGTGGGCATGCTCCTAGTGACAGATGATGGAATGGAGGAGGAGACCGAGCCTCTTCCTGACCTCCTGTCTGCAACAGAGCAAGATGGGTCAGTAGATGGTATAATCCTCTCTGCCACGCTGACCCCTGAGCAGCATAATGATTGTCGCCAACTGTTGGGACAATTCTTTGATTTGTTCTCCCTGGTTCCTGGTGTCACTGAGTGGTACGTCCATGACGTAGACACTGGGGACAGTCCTCCTGTTAAGCACAAGGCTTACAGAGTGACTGACAGGGTCAGAGCTTACATCAAGGAGGAGGTCTCCAAGATGTTTGCCTTAGGGGTGATTGAGTCCTCTAACAGCCCTTGGGCCAGCCCAGTGGTCTTGGTCCCAAAAGCTGTCGTGCCTGGTGCCACACCCGAACTCCGGTTCTGTGTGGACTACCGAGGACTCAATTCAGTCACCAAGACTGACGCGCACCCCATCCCCAGAGCTGATGAGCTCATTGATCGGCTAGAAGCTGCACGGTACCTCAGTACATTTGATTTGACATCTGGGTACTGGCAGATCACCTTAACTGAAGGGGCCAAAGAGAGGTCAGCATTCTCCACACCAGATGGGCACTACCAATTCCGGGTTATGCCCTTTGGGAGGAAGAATTCCCCTGCCACCTTTCAGAGGTTGGTCAACCATGTGTTGGTTGGACTGGAATATTTCAGTGCCGCCTACCTGGATGACATTGCAGTGTTCAGCGCCAGTTGGGAAGAACATCTGCGCCACCTCCGGGAAGTGTTGTTGGCGCTGCAGAAAGCAGGCCTCACGATCAAGGCAAGTAAGTGCCAGATCGGGCAGGGTTCTGTGGTGTACTTGGGGCACCAGGTAGGAAGCGGCCAGGTGGCGCCCTACAACCCAAGATTGATACCATCCTGGCATGGGAACCCCCAAAACCCAGACACAGGTGAGAGCCTTTTAGGACTCACAGGGTACTACAGGAGGTTTGTCAAGGGGTATGGCAACATTTTTGCACCCTTGACTGAGCTGACTTCCAGGAAGCAGCCCAAGAAAGTGAACTGGACTGACACCTGTCAGAAAGCTTTTGACGCCCTGAAGACCGCCATGTGCACAGCACCCGTGCTTCAGACGCCCAACTTCTCAAAGGAATTCATTGTCCAAACGGACACTTCAGAGCATGGTGTGGGGGCTGTTCTTTTACAGATAAATGAGGAGGGCCTAGACCAACCTGTAGCCTTCATCAGTAGGGGGTTACTTCCACGGGAACAGAGGTGGAGTGCAATTGAGCATGAGGCATTTGCTGTGGTCTGGGCACTGAAGAAGTTGAGACCATACTTGTTTGGGACTCACTTCCGGGTTCAGACAGACCACAGGCCCCTCAGATGGTTGATGCAGATGAGGGGTGAGAATCCAAAGTTGTTGAGGTGGTCCATTTCCCTATAGGGGATGGACTTCACGGTGGAACACCGCCCTGGTACAGAGCACGCCAATGCTGATGGTCTGTCTAGATTTTTCTGCCTTAGTGAAGAGGACTCCCAAGAGGTTGGGTAGTTCTCCCCACATTTCAGCTGGAGGGGACACGTGTTAGACCTGGTACCATTGGCGTGAGTCTCCCTTCCATTTTTTGCTTATGTCTCCTCTGTTTTTGATATGTTTTGCTGGTTTTAGATGCTTTGGGCACTGTGCCACTGCTATTCAGTGCCACAGTGCAAGTGCTCCCTATTGTAAATTGTCGTAATAGATTAGTGACTCCATGATTGGCTTATTTGATTTACTTGTCAGACCTTAGTATAGTGCACCATGTGTACCCAGGGCCTGTAAATCAAATGCTGCTGGTGGGCTTGCAGCACTGTTTGTGCCACCCACAGAAGCAGCTTGTAAAGTGTGTCTCAGGCCTGCCATTGCAGAGCCTGTGTGCAGTCTAGTACTGCCATGTTGACTTGGTAAGTGCACCCACTTACCAGTCCCTAAACCTTCCCTTTTCTACATGTGAGACACCCCTAAGGTAGGCCTACAGGCAGGGTGCATTGTAAGTAAAAGGTAGGACATACCCTGATGTGTGTGCTATGTCCTGATAGTGAATTACAGCCATTTCGTTTTTCACTGTTGCAAGGCCATAGGCCAGAATGGGCAGTTTGATTATAACATCTTATAATCCTAACTGACCCAGAGAACATTGTAGAAAAACGAATTTAGTATGCCTGAACTCAGAATGATAAAATACATCTTTTAGTGAAGTTGGTTTTAACATTCTGTGTTTGAAAATACCACTTTTAGAAAGTAGGAATTTTCTTGCCTAACCATCCAGCCTGCCTCTGCTAGGTTGAGAATTGCATGTCTGGTTTGTGAGTGACAGGAGGGCTTGGGCTCCAGCAGTCTGATGAGTCAGGGCTGGGCTGAATAGGACCTTGGCTGCATAGAGAGTGGGGGGCGGAGATTTCCTTTCACTCCCCTGAGCCCTCATAGAATAGAGAGTAGGGGGAAGAGATTTCCTTTCAGCCCACCTAGGACAGGTCTGCCTTCAACAATGCTGTCTCCACCTCCTGCCAGGAAACTGCACAAGGGAGGACAGAACTGGTTTTGGCCAGGTACAGACACTCTCTGCCTTCAGAGAACAAAGAGAATAGTAGTATAAATATTGGGGCCCAGACCCCAAGACTTTACATTACTTCTGGGAATCAAGACGGACCTTTGCCAAAGAGAAGAACCAGAGAATCTGAAGGAGTTTGACTGCCCCTGTGCCAGAGTGCTATTTTCTGGGGTTGGCCTGCAGTGGTTTCTTTATTGCCAAGGAAAGGGGAAAGACTTTTATTGAAACTTTCATCATCTTGAAGAAGAATCTCCAAGGGCTTGAACTGTGCTTACCTCCTGCTGAAGTCTCAGGGATACAAGACTTCACCACCAGCTCCCCCCTGAATTCCCTTGCTGGGGATTCTGTCTGCAGAAGCCTGTGTGTTGTTGGGAGCTGGAAGCGCGACTCAATGAAAGGAAGCATGTCGCATCCGCTGCTGTTGCCGTCGCATCATCGGAGAAGCGTGTCGCCACCACAAGGGTCGCCATCGCATCACCGGAGGAGCGTGTCTCCGTCGCAGCTGTTTTTCGCCGCATCACCGGAGAAGCGTCTCGCCACCGCAAGGGTCACCGTCGCATTACCGGAGAAGCGTGTCGCAGGGCCTATCGCGGCTCGGACGTTACAGAGTTTGCCGCACTGCCGTCGGGCATGCACGCATCGCCTTCACATCGTCGCATCGCATCAAGGGCGCCATCTTCTCGCATTGTACCAGATCATCACATCGCATCGAGGTGCCATCTTGTCTCATCGCAACCGGAACGCAACACGAGATCGGCGCATCGCCTCCTCTCCGGTAAGGAACAGACGCATCACCTACTTTGCGCAAGCACTGAGGAACAGACGCATTGCCTCCCCTGAAGCAATGAACCGACGCATCATTCTCCCTGCGAACCTTTTGGTTATCTTGCGTGACGCATCCAAAGGTACTTTGTGAGAAACGTGTCCCATTTACCATCACCTTTGAACTAAGCTATTTCTACCATCTGAAAGTAATTTTCTTAATTCTGTATTGTGGATTTTTGTCGTTTGGGTCTTGTGTTAAGTCTATATAAAGTATACTTATTTTTATAAACAACCTGTGTGGTGTCCATCTGTAGTGTTATCACTGTATTACTGTATGTGTTCACAAATGCGTTACACACTGCCTCTGAGATAAGCCTGCCTGCTCGTGCCAAGCTACCAAGGGGGTGAGCAGGGGTTATTTAGGAGCATAGCCCCCTTACCCTGACTAGAAGCAAGGGTCCCTACTTGGTCAAAGGTACCTACCTCTGCCAACTAGAGACCCCCAGCTCTAACAAGCTCCCCTTGTCCAAAAGCAATGCTGGCTCCTGCAGGAGGCAGAGAACTGGCTGGGACCGTGGGGGCATTGGGTCTCCCCCTGCGGTCCCCAACATGAGGGCCGGCTCTGGGGGATGGGGTCCCTGGGGCCAGAATTGACCCGGGGGGCACTCAGCCCCCTCCCTTTAATTTTTTTTTTTTTAACAGAAGGCTGGCCCCAGAGGATGGGGTCCCCGGGGCCATAATTGGCCTTAGGAGGGGGGCCACGTGGCCCCCTCTAAAATAAAAAAATAAATAAAGGCTGACCTGGCCCTGGGGCCATAATTGGCCCAGGGAAGGGGGGCCACACGGCCCCCCTCCCATAATTAAAAAAATTAAAATGAGGCCAGGCCCCGGGGGATGGGTTCCCCGGGGCCAAAAGTGGCCTAGGGAAGGGGGGCTACGTGGCCCCCTCCTGTATAAATAATAAAACAAATTTTAAAACGAGGCCAGACCCCAGGGGATGGAGTCCCCAGGCCCGAAATTGGCCTTGGGTTGGGGTCCCCAGGGCCCACAAAATATTAAGAGAAGGGGGGCCACATTGCCTTCAAACAAAAAAAAAGAAAAGCCGGCATCTCGCCCGAGGCCCCGCACCTCCCTGCAGGACTCTGCAAACACGCCTCCTGGCACATTCTAAGTTAGGCGATTAAGTCCCCTTGAATCCTGAGGGTCTCTGGGGGCCAACTAGCCCACCAGGTACCTCTAGTAAGCCCCACACAGTGGGATTTCTCAGAGGCATCCGAGGCCATGCCCCTTTTTATACCACTCTGCAAACGTGCCTCTTGGTGCACTGCTGGTGGGGCAAGAGGTCCTCTTGTGTCCTGAGGACCTCAGGACTGAAGTGGACTTCATCCCCAGAGCAGCAGTGCACCAGGCGGCACGTTTGCAGAGTGGTGTAAAAAGGGGGTGTGGCCTCAGACCAATCTCAGCAATCCAGCTGTGTGGGGCTTACTAGAGATAACAGGAGGGCTAGTTGGCCCCCAGGGGCCCTCAGGAGGCAAAGGGACTTCATCCCCCAACCAAGAGTGCACCAGGAGGTGCGTTTGCAGAATGTTGGACAAAGGGGGAGTGGCCTGTATCCACTTCTCTGCAATCCCACTGTGTGGGGCTTGCTGGAGGAAACAGGTAGGCTATTTGGCCCCTAATGACCCCCAGCAGCGAAGGGAACTTAAATACCCATCAAAGAGCACACCACGGAGCGCGTTTGCAGACTGGTGTGCAAAGGGGGCATGGCCTGCTATGAGAACTTACCAATGCTGCTGTGTGGGACTTACTGGAGGTAATGGGAGGAGTAGTTGGCCCCCAAGGTTGTACTTGGGGGCCAAATACCCCTCCTGTTATCTCCAGTAAGTCCCACACAGTGGGATTGCTAAGAGGTCTTCGGAGGCCATGCCCCCCTTTCTCCACCACTCTGAAAATGCACCTCCTTGCACACTACGGGTTGGGGGATGAAGAACACTTTTCTCCTGAGGGACTTTGGAGGCCAAGAAGCCCTCCTTGTACCTCCCGTAATTCCTATGCAGTGGTATTCCTGAGTGCTGGTCGGAGGCCCAGCCCCCTTTCTCCACTACTCTGCAAGCGTGACTACCAGTTAAAGAAGCATTTGCAATGTAATAGGTCTCACATTTGCGAGAGTTAGAGCTATGTGCATTGTAAATGTAAAAGTTTTTTACTAATTTTTTGGGGAGTGGAGTGGATGTATGTTGTGTATAGTGAAATTATGTGGTATGTTGTGCAGTGAAATTATGTGGATAGAAAGTATGTGGTATTTAGTGTATAGGAATTATGTAGAGTGGGATTATGTGTTATGGAGAGTAATTATGTGGTATGGTAGTCTATGTTGTGGAGTGGTTCTTCCATTTTCTGCTCTTCTCTTGCCTCTTTCTGCACTTCTCTTGCTTCTTTCTGCACTTCTGTTGCTTTATTCTACACCCATCTTGCCTCATCTGCACCCATCTTCCCTCTTTCTGCACCTCTCTTGCTTCTTTCTGCACCCCTCTTGCCTCTTTCTGCACCCTTCTTCCCTCTTTCTGCACATTTCTTCCCTCTTTCTACACCTCTATTGCCTCTTTCTGCACCCCTGTTCACTCTTTCTGCACATCTCTTGTCTGTTTCTGCAACTCTTTTGCCTCTTTCTACAGTTCCCTTGCCTCTTTCTGCACCTCTATTGCTTCTGTCTGCACTTCTGTTGCCTCTTTCTGCACCCCTCTTGTCTGTTTCTGCACCTCTGTGGGTTCTATCTGCACTGCTCTTGCCTCTTTCTGGACCTCTCTTGCCTGTTTCCGCAACTCTCTTCCCTCTTTCTTCAGTTCTCTTGCCTCTTTCTGCACCTCTGTTGGTTCTTTCTACACTGCTCTTGCTTCTTTCTGCACCTGTCTTGCAAATTTTGGCACCCCTCTTGCCTCTTACGGCACCCCTCTTGCCTCCTTCTGCACCTCTGTTGGTTCCTTCTGCACTGCTCTTGCTTCTTTCTGCACCCCTCTTGCCTCTTCCTGCATCCCTCTTGCCTCTTTCTGTACCACTCTTGCCTCTTTATGCACCTCTGTTGCTTCTTCGTGCACTGCTCTTGCTTCTTTCTGCCCCCCTATTGCCTCTTTCTGCACCCCTCTTCCCTCTTTATGCACCTCTCTTACCTCTTTCTGCACCTCTGTTGGTTCTTTCTTCACTTCTCTTGCCTCTTTCTGCACCCCTCTTGCCTCTTTCTGCACCTCTGCTGCTTCTTTCTGCACATCTGTTGCTTCTTTCTGCACTTCTCTTCCCTCTTTCTATACCCCTTTTGCCTCTTTCTGCATCTCTGTTGCTTTTTTCTGCACTTCTCTTGCAAATTTCTGCACCCATCTTGCCTCTTACTGCACCCTTCTTGCCTCCTTCTGCACCTCTGTTGGTTCTTTCTGCACTGCTCTTGCATCTTTCTGCTCCTCTTTTGCCTGTTTCTGGACTTCTCTTACCTCCTTCTGCACCTCTGTTGCTTCTGTCTGCCCTTGTCTTGCCTCTAGTTGCACCCCTCTTGCCTCTTTCTGCACCTATATTGCTTCTTTCTGCACTTCTGTTGCTTCTTTCTGCACCCCTCTTGCCTCTTTATGCACCCCTCTTGCCTATTTCTGTACCTCTATTGCCTCTTTCTGCGCCTCTGTTGCTTCTTTCTGCACTGCTCTTGCTTCTTTCTGCACCCCTTTTGCCTCTTTCTGCACCCCTCTTTCTGCACCCCTCTTGCCTCATTCTGCCCCACTGTTGCTTCTTTCTGCACCTTTGTTGCTTCTTTCTGCAATTCTCTTGCCTTTTTCTGTAACCCTCTTGCCTCTTTCTGTACCTCTGTTGCTTCTTTCTGCACTTCTGTTGCTTTCTTCTGCACCCCTCTTGCCTCTTTCTGCAACCTTTGTCCCTCTTTCTGCACCTCTCTTGCCTGTTTCTGCAACTCTCTTGCCTCTTTCTGTAGTTCTCTTGTCTCCTTCTGCAGCTCTGTTGCTTCTTTCTGCACCTCCCTTGCAAATTTGTGCACCCCTCTTGCCTCTTCCTGCACCCCTCTTGCTTCCTTCTGCACTTCTTTTGGTTCTTTCAGCACTGCTCTTGCTTCTTTCTGCACCTCTTTTGCCTGTTTCTGCACTTTTCTTGCCTCTTGTTGCACCCCTCTTGCCTCCTTCTGCACCCCTGTTGGTTCTTTCTGCAATGTTCTTGCTTCTTTCTGCAACTCTTTTGCCTGTTTCTGCACTTCTCTTGCCTCTTGTTGCACCCCTCTTGCCTCCTTCTGCACTTCTGTTGCTTCTTTCTGAACTTCTCTTGCCTCTTTCTGCACCCCTCTTGTATGTTTCTGCACCTCTGTTGGTTATTTCTGCACTGCTTTTGCTTCTCTCTGCACCACTCTTGCAACTTTTGCACCCCTCTTGCCTCTTTCGGCACCCCTCTTGTCTCCTTCTGCACCTCTGTTGGTTCTTTCTGCACACTTCTTGCTTCTTTCTGCACCCCTCTTGCCTCTTTCTGCACCTCTCTTGCCTCTTTCTGTGCCTCTGCTGCTTCTTTCTGCACTGCTCTTGCTTCTTTCTGCACCCCTATTGCCTCTTTCTGCACCCCTCTTTCTGCACCTCTCTTGCCTCTTTCTGCACCTCTGTTGCTTCTTTCTTTACTTCTCTTGCCTCTTTCTGCGCCTCTGTTGGTTCTTCCTGCACTACTCTTGCTTCTTTATGCCCTCATCTTGCCTCTTTCTGCACCCCTCTTGCCTCTTTCTGTAACTCTCTTGCCTCTTTCTGCACCTCTGTTGCTTCTTTCTCTAATGCTCTTGCTTCTGTCTGCACCCCTATTGCCTCTTTCTCTACCCCTCTTTCTCCACCCCTCTTGCCTCTTTCTGCACCTCTTTTGCTTCTTTCTGCACCTTTGTTGCTTCATTCTGCACTTCTCTTGCCTTTTTTTGTACCCCTCCTGCCTATGTCTGTACCTCTGTTGCATCTTTCTGCTGTTGCTTATTTATGCACCACTCTTGCAACTTTGGCACCCCTCCTGCCTCTTTCGGCACCCCTCTTGTCTCCTTCTGCACCTTTGTTGGTTCTTTCTGCACTGCTCTTGCTTCTTTCTGCACCCCTCTTGCCTCTTTCTGCACCCCTCTTGCCTCTTTCTGTACCTTTCTTGCCTCTTTCTGCACCTCTGCTGCTTCTTTCTGTGCTACTTTTGCTTCTTTCTGCACCCTTATTGCCTCTTTCTGCACCCCTCTTTAAGCACCTCTCTTGCCTCTTTCTGCACCTCTGTTGCATCTTTCTTCACTTCTCTTGCCTCTTTCTGTGCCTCTTTTGGTTCTTTCTGCACTGCTCTTGCTTCTTTCTGCACCCCTCTTGCCTCTTTCTGCACCCCTCTTGCCTCTATCTGTACCTCTATTGCCTCTTTCTGCACCTCTGTTGCATCTTTCTGCACTGCTCTTGCTTCTTTCTGCACCCCTATTGCCTCTTTCTGCACCCCTCTTCCCTCTCTCTGCACCTCTGTTACTACTTTCTGCACCTTTGTTGCTGCAATTCTCTTGCCTTTTTCTGTACCCCTCTGTCCTCTTTCTGTACCTCTGTTGCTTTTTTCTGCACTTTTGTTGCTTCTTTCTGCACTTCTGTTGCTTCCTTCTGCACCCCTCCTCCCTCTTTATGCACCCTTCTTCCCTCTTTCTGTACCTCTCTTGACTCTTTCTGCACCCCTGTTCCCTTTTTCTGCACCTCTCTTGCCTGCTTCTGCAACTCTCTTGCCTCTTTCTGTAGTTCTCTTGTCTTCTTCTGCACCTCGGTTGCTTCTTTCTGCAATGTTCTTGCTTCTTTCTGCACCTCTTTTGCCTGTTTCTGCACTTCTCATGCCTCTTGTTGCACCCCTCTTACCTCCTTCTGCACTTCTGTTGTTTCTTTCTGCACCCCTCTTGTATGCAACTCTCTTGCCTCTTTCTGTAGTTCTCTTGTCTCCTTCTGTACCTCTGTTGCTTCTTTCTGCAGCTCTCTTATAAATTTCTGCACCCCTCTTGCCTCTTCCTGCACCCCTCTTGCCTCCTTCTGCACCTCTGTTGGTTCTTTCTGCACTGCTCTTGCTTCTTTCTGTACCTCTTTTGCCATGGCACTTCACTTCTCTTGCCTCTTGTT
This sequence comes from Calotriton arnoldi, assembly GCA_963921515.1. Taxonomy (NCBI): domain Eukaryota; kingdom Metazoa; phylum Chordata; class Amphibia; order Caudata; family Salamandridae; genus Calotriton; species Calotriton arnoldi. The sequence goes on along the minus strand of CAWUFW010022202.1, from coordinate 27,821 downwards.
GCACCCCTCTTGCCTCCTTCTGCACCTCAGTTGGTTCTTTCTGCAATGTTCTTGCTTCTTTCTGCACCTCTTTTGCCTGTTTCTGCACTTCTCTTGCCTCTTGTTGCACCCCTCTTGCCTCCTTCTGCACTTCTGTTGCTTCTTTCTGAACTTCTCTTGCCTCTTTCTGCACCATTCTTGTATGTTTCTGTACGTTTGTTGGTTCTTTCTGCACTGCTTTTGCTTCTTTATGCACCACTCTTGCAACTTTGGCACCCCTCTTGCCTCCTTCTGCACCTCTGTTGGTTCTTTCTGCACTGCTCTTGCTTCTTTCTGCACCCCTCCTGCCTCTTTCTGCACCCCTCTTGCCTCTTTCTGTACCTCTCTTGCCTCTTTCTGCACCATTCTTCCCTCTTTCTGCACCTCTCTTGCCTCTTTCTGCACCCCTGTTCCCTTTTTCTTGCCTCTTTCTGTAGTCTCTTGTCTCCTTCTGCACCTCTGTTGCTTCTTTCTTCACCTCTCTTGTGAATTTCTGCATCCCTCTTGCCTCTTCCTGCACCCCTCTTGCCTCCTTGTGCACCTCTGTTGGTTCGTTCTGTACTGCTTTTGCTTCTTTCTGCACCTCTTTTGCCTGTTTCTGCACTTCTCTTGCCTCCTTCTTCACCTCTGTTGCTTCTGTCTGCACGTCTCTTGCCTCTTGTTGCACCCTTGTTGCCTCTTTCTGCACCTATATTGCTTCTTTCTGCACTTCTCTTGCTTCTTTCTGCACCCCTATTCCCTCTCTCTGCTTCTCTCGCCTCTTTATGCACCTCTGTTGCTCCTTTCTGCACTTCTCTTGCTTATTTCTGTACCTCTCTTGCCTCTTTCTGCGCCTCTGCTGCTTCTTTCTGCACTGCTCTTGCTTCTTTCTGCACCCCTATTGCTTCTTTCTGCACCCTTGCTTGCCTCTTTCTGCATCTCTGTTGCTTCTTTCTTCACTTCTCTTGCCTCTTTCTGCACCTCTGTTGGTTCTTTCTGCACTGCTCTTACTTCTTTCTGCACCCATCTTGCCTCTTTCTGCACCCCTCTTGCCTCTCACTGTACCTCTCTTGCCTTTTTCTGCACCTCTGTTACTTCTTTCTGCACTGCTCTTGCTTCTGTCTGCACCCCTATTGCCTCTTTCTGCACCCCTCTTTCTGCATACCTCTTGCCTCTTTCTGCACCTCTGTTGCTTCTTTCTGCACCTTTGTCGCTTCGTTCTGCACTTCTCTTGCCTTTTTTTGTACCCCTTCTGCCTCTTTCTGTACCTCTGTTGCTTCTTTCTGCACTTCCGTTGCTTCTTTCTCCACTACAGTTGCTTCCTTCTGCACCCCTCTTGCCTCTATCTGCACCCTTCTTCCCTCTTTCCGCATCCCTCTTGCCTCTTTCTGCACCATTCTTCCCTCTTTCTGCACCTCTCTTCCCTCTTTCTGCATCCCTCTTGCCTCTTTCTGCACCATTCATCCCTCTTTCTGCAACTCTCTTGCCTCTTTCTGTAGTTCTCTTGTCTCCTTCTGCACCTATGTTGCTTCTTTCTTCACCTCTCTTGTGAATTTCTGCATCCCTCTTGCCTCTTCCTGCACCCCTCTTGCCTCCTTGTGCACCTCTGTTGGTTCTTTCTGTACTGCATTTGCTTCTTTCTGCACCTCTTTTGCCTGTTTCTGCACCTCTGTTGCTTCTGTCTGCACGTCTCTTGCCTCTTGTTGCACCCCTGTTGCCTCTTTCTGCATCTATATTGCTTCTTTCTGCACTTCTCTTGCTTCTTTATGCACCCCTCTTCCCTCTCTCTGCTTCTCTCTTGCCTCTTTATGCACCTCTGTTGCTTCTTTCTGCACTTATCTTGTTTCTTTCTGCACTTCTCTTGCCTATATCTGCACCCTTCTTCCCTCTTTCTGTACCTCTCTTGCCTCTTTCTGCACCCCTGTTTCCTTTTTCTGCACCTCTCTTGCCTGTTTCTGCAACTCCCCTTTCTCTTTCTGCAGTTCTCTTATCTCCTTCTGTACCTCTGTTGCTTCTTTCTGCACCTCTCTTGCAAATTTCTGCACCCCTCTTGCAAATTTCTGCACCCCTCTTCCCTCTTTCTGTACCTCTCTTGCCTCTGTCTGCACCCATGTTCCCTCTTTCTGCACCTCTATTGCCTGCTTTTTTCTGAACTTCTCTCACCTCTTTCTGTACTCAAATGGGAAGTGCAAGCTGTCAAGTTTAAAGGTGTACATGCTCTCGTGACTTTGGTATATATCTACTTGTATATGTATTCTTAAATGTGTTATGCATCTGAATATGGTAGCTTAAAAGCGGGTAACATCTCCCATAGGTTTTCAAATCTTATCAGTTCTGCTCCGTCATTAGGTTGCACAGGCAGACATTTCTTATGTATTTATGTGTTATAGAGCCCTCAAATATTTTATTGAATACCCATGTGCCCTGTATTGTGAGCAGAAAGAAATGCATATACCTTTTTTACACAAATTTACAGAGTATGCTGTTTGAAACACAGTTATTCAACTGTTTGTATGTTTATTTTCACTTAACATGTCACTAGGTAAAAGTATAGACACTCATGCATACCTTCACAAACTTGGTCAGACTTACAACAGTGATATGCTTAGGATTGCTGTTTTATATTTGGTAGGTCTAACATTCTGAGCAGTTGATTAATAGTGAACCTTCAAGAGAAAAGTGAGGTTTAAGACATCTTCAGAGATTAGGGTACTTTGTATGAGTCTGTTGTAAGGTACAGTCAAAGTAAGCCTCTTTTTGCACCTCTGTTGGTTGTTTCTGCACATCTTTTGCTTCTTTCTGCACCTTTTTTTCCTCTTTCTGCATCTCTCTTGCCTCTTTCTGCACTTCTCTTGCTTCTTTCTGCGCCTTTCTTCGTCTTTCTGCACATGTCCTATCTATGTAGGCATAGTTAGAAATGAGCATTTAAAAACCTTAGAAATTCACTGAATAACCAGAGATTTCAGGGACGTTATAGTTAGGGATTAGCATTAAAAAACCTTAGAAATTCACTGAAAAACCACAGGTTTCAGGGACGTTATAGGTGGGGATTAGCATTTAAAAACCTTAGAAATTCACTGAAAAACCATAGGTTTCAGGGACGTTATAGTTAGTCAGACATTTCACTCGTACAAAACCAGAGCAATTCAGCCATTATAGTTAGCTGAGCTAACTATAACTCGTGCCCCCGCAATGCACTGCTGATGACGTCACATATTACATCACTAATGACATGGTCAGTGACATCACTGATGACATCACTGATGACATTTCAAATGACATCACTAATGACATCATCCACGTGATCATCTGATGCACCTCCTCACACCCTAATATAACCTTTGATACATCCGCTCTAAAATACAGACTACCATTTTTGAAACCATAGACACACCAGTACTAGTTAATACATACCCGTGCACTGATTCATACGTCTACACACACATCCACTCACTAAACCATACAGTCACTCATACATGCAATCATTCATCAATACAGCCACTGATATATCCACTCATATACCCATACATACACTCACACACCACCACACACCCAAAGAGTTACTCAAACACCTAGTCAGTCACGCAAAGAATCAATCACACTGCTATTTACTCACCTATACAGTTATACACACACACCACCTCACTTATTCATACAGATAGTACTATATACTTACTTTCTTCTACAATCACTGACATAAGCACACACTTATCCATGCAGCCACTATCACAATCACTCACTGTCACATTTAGTCACTTATACACTCCAACACTCACATATACTGCCTTTCACATATGTAGTAATTTACTCATATACCACTGAGACATCCATTCACTCACCAACACAGCTATACACACACTCATTCACCCATACAGCCCCTAACACATGCACTCATGAACCCAGACACCCAGTAAATCACCCACTCACACATCCATGCAGGGAGTCACACACCCCCCCGCACACCCACACAGACACTCAGCCACCCATACAGGTAATCAGACAACCAATCATTAACCCATATACACACTCATGTAGCTACTTACCATCCCATGCAGCCACTTACACACCAACTGACCACAGGTTTCAGAGACGTTATAGTTAGGCTGACATTTCACTCGTACAAAACCAGAGAAATTTAGCTGTTATAGTTAGCTGAGCTAACTATAACTCACCCCCCGCAATGCACTGCTGATGACATCACATATTACATCACTCATGACATGGTCAGTGACATCACTGATGACATCATTGATGACATCACTGATGACATCTCAAATGACATCCATGATGACATCATCCAGTGACTGAGTGTTTCTAAAAAGTTTAGGAATGTTATATATATATACACCAAGGTCTATTGATGAATGAGTGGGTGTATGAGTGTCGGAATGGATGATTTATAGGGTGTGTGACTGACTGAATAATTGAGTGATTGAACGTTTCTTAGTGAATGCGTGGGTGAATGACTAATTTGTGTGAATGTCTGTATAAGTCTGTGAGTTGGTATGTAAGTGGTTGCATGTGTTGGTGAGTAGCTACATGAGTGCCTATATGAGTTAATGATTGGTTGTGTGAATACCTGTATGAGTGCCTGAGTGTCTATGTGGGTGGGTGGGGGTGTGTGTGACTCCCTGCATGGATGTGTGAGTGGGTGATTCATTGGGTGTATGGGTTCAAGAGTGTGTGTGCGAGGGGCTGTATGGGTGAGTTAGTGTGCATATGGCTGTGCTGGTGAGTGAATGGATATCTCAGTGGTAAATGTGTAAGTAACTACAAATATGAAAGGCAGTATATGTGAGTGTTGGAGTATGTAAGTGACTATATGTGAGAGTGAGGATTGTGAAAGGGACTGCATGGATGAGTATGTGTTTGTGTCAGTGATTATACAAGAGAGTAAGTATGTGTTACTATCTGTATGAATAAGTGAGGTGTGTGTGTGTAACTGTATAATGAGTAAATGGCAGTGTGATTGATTCTTTGGGTGACTGACTAGGTGTGGGAGTAACTCTATGGGTGAGTGGCAGTGTATGAGTGTCTGTATGGGTATATGAGTGGATATATCAATGGCTGTATTGATCAGTGACTGCGTGAATGACTGACTGTATGGGTGAGGGGATGTGTGTGTAGACCTATAAATCAGTGAGTGGGTCTGTACTAACTGGTATTGGTGTGTCTATGGTTTTGAGAATGGTAGTCTGTATTTTAGAGTGGGTGTATTAAAGGTTATATTATGGTGTGAGGAGGTGCATAAGATATTAAGTGGATGATGTAATCAGTGATGTCATCAGTGATGTCATTTGAGATGTCATCAGTGATGTCATCAGTAATGTCACTGACCATGTCCTGAGTGATGTAATATTAGACGTCATCAGCAGTGCAGGGCGCGAGCTATAGTTAGCTCAGCTAACTGTAATGGCCAAATTTCTCTGGTTTTGTACGAGTGAAATGTCAGCCTAACTACGGGAAATGGCCACTACAACGTGGCCGTTTCCACGCATAACTTAACCACGCATGCATTACAACGCATGTGTGGTTACCACGAATAGCCTTTACCACGCATACCTTTACTACGAAATACGTAGTAAAGGCATGTGTGTTAAAGGCAAAAAAAAAAAAAAAAGGGGGGCTTGGGGGTCTCCCCCCCACAAAAAAAAAAGGGGGGATCGGGGGGGTTTCCCCCCAAAAAAAGAAACCGCACCTATTTAAGTAGGGATGTGGAGGCAATAAGGAGGCAATTGGCGTCGTTAGAGGAAACGGAAAAACACTTCCGTTTCCTCTATACGACGTACAACGTCAACACGGAAGAAAAAAGAGAAGAGATGACGTGGAGAGGTAAGGGGAATTTTAAATTTAATTTTTAAAAAAAGCAGGGGTCCGATTTTAGGGTTAAGGGGAGGGGTATTTGTAAGAAGGGTTTAGGGGTGGGGGAATAACCTTTACCAAGAGTATGCCTTTACCATGCATGAATTTACAATGAAAATCGTTGTAAAAGTATGCGTGGGAAAGGAATATTCGTGGTAAAGGTTATGCGTGGGAATGGCATTCGCGTTGTAACGCATGTGTGGTAAAGGCATGCGTTGCAACGGAATGCGTTGTAACGTCATACAACCCCTAACTACAACGTCCCTGAAACCTGTGTTTTTTTCAGTGAATTATATATATATCGGCACCCCCAGCATTCTGGAGCACTCAGGCAATACCGCAACTCAGAGGGTCACGACGTGTGAAACCAGAGTGCCCCCGAAGTATGGTGATGGAAGGAAATGAAGTGCTCTTCATCCTAATGACAGAGGTACTTTCGGAGCTGGGGCCACAAAAGGCAGCTGCCGGTGGTGAGGCGCAATGTTACAAATAACATCGAAATCAGTGAGAACTGAAATTGATTTTTTAAAAGTCATAACAGCAGCAACTTGAAACGGATTGCTGGTTTTAATAATAATGGCGTATTTTGCACAGTGAGTTTGTTACTTTTGCTCGCACCTCAAAGACAATGGTTTGTGAATTATTTAAAGTGACACTGGTCAAAGATTCATTCCGCAATGGAGCTTGGTGCGGAAAGCAGAAGTATTTTTACTATTGCAGTCAGATTGGACTCACGTGCACACTATTTAAACTCATACAAACTGGCACTCTGAATTGTTGATAAAGGCTGCATGAGACAGTTGAAACACGTACAATATTCAAGCTGCTGTCATTGCAAATAATAAAGAAAAGAATACCTTGCGCCCCGCGTGAACACTTCTTCTTGAAGTTGGAGGAAACATGTGATAAATATATATATATATATATATATTACCTACTGGCTGTCGTCAGTAGGTAGTTATAGTTAGGACCTATTTTCCATAGGAAATTCTCAACATTCTATTCCCAATAACTTTGGCGCCGGTTGACGAATCTTTGCGAAATTTTCAAAACTCATGGGGCGCTCCGGTCCACTCCTATCTTGAAAGTTTTGGGGTGATTCGGCAAGCGGGGGCAGATAAAAAAGGGGGTCCCAAAACATGTTTTCCCCATGCAATTTTCCATAGGAAACTTTAGACACGGCTACAGCTCGAACTGCTGAATGGAATGGCTGAAGGAGGTGCGTTTGCAGAATGTTGGACAAAGGGGGAGTGGCCTGTATCCACTTCTCTGCAATCCCACTGTGTGGGGCTTGCTGGAGGAAACAGGTAGGCTATTTGGCCCCTAATGACCCCCAGCAGCGAAGGGAACTTAAATACCCATCAAAGAGTATACCACGGAGCGCGTTTGCAGACTGGTGTGCAAAGGGTGCATGGCCTGATATGAGAACTTACCAATGCTGCTGTGTGGAACTTACTGGAGGTAATGGGAGGAGTAGTTGGCCCCCAAGGTTGTACTTGGGGGCCAAATACCCCTCCTGTTATCTCCAGTAAGTCCCACACAGTGGGATTGCTAAGAGGTCTTCGGAGGCCATGCCCCCCTTTCTCCACCACTATGAAAATGCACCTCCTTGCACACTACGGGTTGGGGGATGAAGAACACTTTTCTCCTGAGGGACTTTGGAGGCCAAGAAGCCCTCCTTGTACCTCCCGTAATTCCTATGCAGTGGTATTCCTGAGCGCTGGTCGGAGGCCCAGCCCCCTTTCTCCACTACTCTGCAAGCGTGACTACCAGTTAAAGAAGCATTTGCAATGTAATAGGTCTCACATTTGTGAGAGTTAGAGCTATGTGCATTGTAAATGTAAAAGTTTTTTACTAATTTTTTGGGGAGTGGAGTGGATGTATGTTGTGTAAAGTGAAATTATGTGGTATGTTGTGCAGTGAAATTATGTGGATAGAAAGTATGTGGTATTTAGTGTATAGGAATTATGTAGAGTGGGATTATGTGTTATGGAGAGTAATTATGTGGTATGGTAGTCTATGTTGTGGAGTGGTTCTTCCATTTTCTGCTCTTCTCTTGCCTCTTTCTGCACTTCTCTTGCTTTTTTCTGCACCTCTTGTTTCTTTCTGTGACCCTCTTGTCTCTTTTTGCACCTCTTTTGCTTCTTTCTGCACTTCTCTTGCTTCTTTCTGCACTTCTGTTGCTTTATTCTGCACCCATCTTGCCTCATCTGCACCCATCTTCCCTCTTTCTGCACCTCTCTTGCTTCTTTCTGCACCCCTTTTGCCTCTTTCTGCACCCTTCTTCCCTCTTTATGCACCTTTCTTCCCTCTTTCTACACCTCTCTTGCCTCTTTCTGCACCCCTGTTCACTCTTTCTGCACATCTCTTGTCTGTTTCTGCAACTCTTTTGCCTCTTTCTACAGTTCCCTTGCCTCTTTCTGCACCTCTATTGCTTCTGTCTGCACTTCTGTTGCCTCTTTCTGCACCCCTCTTGTCTGTTTCTGCACCTCTGTGGCTTCTATATGCACTGCTCTTGCTTCTTTCTGGACCTCTCTTGCCTGTTTCCGCAACTCTCTTCCCTCTTTCTTCAGTTCTCTTGCCTCTTTCTGCACCTCTGTTGGTTCTTTCTGCACTGCTCTTGCTTCTTTCTGCACCTGTCTTGCAAATTTTGGCACCCCTCTTGCCTCTTACAGCACCCCTCTTGCCTCCTTCTGCACCTCTGTTGGTTCCTTCTGCACTGCTCTTGCTTCTTTCTGCACCCCTCTTGCCTCTTCCTGCATCCCTCTTGCCTCTTTCTGTACCACTCTTGCCTCTTTATGCACCTCTGTTGCTTCTTCCTGCACTGCTCTTGCTTCTTTCTGCCCCCCTATTGCCTCTTTCTGCACCCCTCTTCCCTCTTTATGCACCTCTCTTACCTCTTTCTGCACCTCTGTTGGTTCTTTCTTCACTTCTCTTGCCTCTTTCTGCACCCCTCTTGCCTCTTTCTGCACCTCTGCTGCTTCTTTCTGCACCCCTGTTGCTTCTTTCTGCACTTCTCTTCCCTCTTTCTATACCCCTCTTGCCTCTTTCTGCATCTCTGTTGCTTTTTTCTGCACTTCTCTTGCAAATTTCTGCACCCATCTTGCCTCTTACTGCACCCTTCTTGCCTCCTTCTGCACCTCTGTTGGTTCTTTCTGCACTGCTCTTGCATCTTTCTGCTCCTCTTTTGCCTGTTTCTGGACTTCTCTTACCTCCTTCTGCACCTCTGTTGCTTCTGTCTGCCCTTGTCTTGCCTCTTGTTGCACCCCTCTTGCCTCTTTCTGCACCTATATTGCTTCTTTCTGCACTTCTGTTGCTTCTTTCTGCACCCCTCTTGCCTCTTTATGCACCCCTCTTGCCTATTTCTGTACCTCTATTGCCTCTTTCTGCGCCTCTGTTGCTTCTTTCTGCACTGCTCTTGCTTCTTTCTGCACCCCTTTTGCCTCTTTCTGCACCCCTCTTTCTGCACCCCTCTTGCCTCTTTCTGCACCACTGTTGCTTCTTTCTGCACCTTTGTTGCTTCTTTCTGCAATTCTCTTGCCTTTTTCTGTAACCCTCTTGCCTCTTTCTGTACCTCTGTTGCTTCTTTCTGCACTTCTGTTGCTTATTTCTGCACTTCTGTTGCTTTCTTCTGCACCCCTCTTGCCTCTTTCTGCAACCTTCGTCCCTCTTTCTGCACCTCTCTTGCCTCTATCTGCACCCCTGTTCCCCTTTTCTTCACCTCTCTTGCCTGTTTCTGCAACTCTTTGCCTCTTTCTGTAGTTCTCTTGTCTCCTTCTGCAGCTCTGTTGCTTCTTTCTGCACCTCCCTTGCAAATTTTTGCACCCCTCTTGCCTCTTCCTGCACCCCTCTTGCTTCCTTCTGCACTTCTTTTGGTTCTTTCAGCACTGCTCTTGCTTCTTTCTGCACCTCTTTTGCCTGTTTCTGCACTTTTCTTGCCTCTTGTTGCACCTCTTGCCTCCTTCTGCACCTCTGTTGGTTCTTTCTGCAATGTTCTTGCTTTTTTCTGCAACTCTTTTGCCTGTTTCTGCACTTCTCTTGCCTCTTGTTGCACCCCTCTTGCCTCCTTCTGCACTTCTGTTGCTTCTTTCTGAACTTCTCTTGCCTCTTTCTGCACCCCTCTTGTATGTTTCTGCACCTCTGTTGGTTCTTTCTGCACTGCTTTTGCTTCTCTCTGCACCACTCTTGCAACTTGTGCACCCCTCTTGCCTCTTTCGGCACCCCTCTTGTCTCCTTCTGCACCTCTGTTGGTTCTTTCTGCACACTTCTTGCTTCTTTCTGTACCCCTCTTGCCTCTTTCTGCACCCCTCTTGCCTCTTTCTGTACCTCTCTTGCCTCTTTCTGTGCCTCTGCTGCTTCTTTCTGCACTGCTCTTGCTTCTTTCTGAACCCCTATTGCCTCTTTCTGCACCCCTCTTTCTGCACCTCTCTTGCCTCTTTCTGCACCTCTGTTGCTTCTTTCTTCACTTCTCTTGCCTCTTTCTGCGCCTCTGTTGGTTCTTCCTGCACTGCTCTTGCTTCTTTATGCACTCATCTTGCCTCTTTCTGCACCCCTCTTGCCTCTTTCTGTAACTCTCTTGCCTCTTTCTGCACCTCTGTTGCTTCTTTCTCTAATGCTCTTGCTTCTGTCTGCACCCCTATTGCCTCTTTCTGCACCCCTCTTTCTCCACCCCTCTTGCCTCTTTCTGCACCTCTTTTGCTTCTTTCTGCACCTTTGTTGCTTCATTCTGCACTTCTCTTGCCTTTTTTTGTACCCCTCCTGCCTATTTCTGTACCTCTGTTGCATCTTTCTGCACTGCTTTTGCTTATTTCTGCACCACTCTTGCAACTTTGGCACCCCTCCTGCCTCTTTCGGCAACCCTCTTGTCTCCTTCTGCACCTTTGTTGGTTCTTTCTGCACTGCTCTTGCTTCTTTCTGCACCCCTCTTGCCTCTTTCTGCACCCCTCTTGCCTCTTTCTGTACCTTTCTTGCCTCTTTCTGCACCTCTGCTGCTTCTTTCTGTGCTACTTTTGCTTCTTTCTGCACCCTTATTGCCTCTTTCTGCACCCCTCTTTAAGCACCTCTCTTGCCTCTTTCTGCACCTCTGTTGCATCTTTCTTCACTTCTCTTGCCTCTTTCTGTGCCTCTTTGGTTCTTTCTGCACTGCTCTTGCTTCTTTCTGCACCCTCTTGCCTCTTTCTGCACCCCCTCTTGCCTCTATCTGTACCTCTATTGCCTCTTTCTGCACCTCTGTTGCATCTTTCTGCACTGCTCTTGCTTCTTTCTGCACCCCTATTGCCTCTTTCTGCACCCCTCTTCCCTCTCTCTGCACCTCTGTTACTACTTTCTGCACCTTTGTTGCTTCTTTCTGCAATTCTCTTGCCTTGTTCTGTACCCCTCTGTCCTCTTTTCTGTACCTCTGTTGCTTTTTCTGCACTTTTGTTGCTTCTTTCTGCACTTCTGTTGCTTCCTTCTGCACCCCTCCTCCCTCTTTATGCACCCTTCTTCCCTCTTTCTGTACCTCTCTTGACTCTTTCTGCACCCCTGTTCCCTTTTTCTGCACCTCTCTTGCCTGCTTCTGCAACTCTCTTGCCTCTTTCTGTAGTTCTCTTGTCTTCTTCTGCACCTCTGTTGCTTCTTTCTGCAATGTTCTTGCTTCTTTCTGCACCTCTTTTGCCTGTTTCTGCACTTCTCATGCCTCTTGTTGCACCCCTCTTACCTCCTTCTGCACTTCTGTTGTTTCTTTCTGCACCCCTCTTGTATGCAACTCTCTTGCCTCTTTCTGTAGTTCTTCTGTACCTCTGTTGCTTCTTTCTGCAGCTCTCTTATACATTTCTGCACCCCTCTTGCCTCTTCCTGCACCCCTCTTGCCTCCTTCTGCACCTCTGTTGGTTCTTTCAGCACTGCTCTTGCTTCTTTCTGTACCTCTTTTGCCATGGCACTTCACTTCTCTTGCCTCTTGTTGCACCCCTCTTGCCTCCTTCTGCACCTCAGTTGGTTCTTTCTGCAATGTTCTTGCTTCTTTCTGCACCTCTTTTGCCTGTTTCTGCACTTCTCTTGCCTCTTGTTGCACCCCTCTTGCCTCCTTCTGCACTTCTGTTGCTTCTTTCTGAACTTCTCTTGCCTCTTTCTGCACCATTCTTGTATGTTTCTGTACGTCTGTTGGTTCTTTCTGCACTGCTTTTGCTTCTTTATGCACCACTCTTGCAACTTTGGCACCCCTCTTGCCTCCTTCTGCACCTCTGTTGGTTCTTTCTGCACTGCTCTTGCTTCTTTCTGCACCCCTCCTGCCTCTTTCTGCACCCCTCTTGCCTCTTTCTGTACCTCTCTTGCCTCTTTCTGCACCATTCTTCCCTCTTTCTGCACCTCTCTTGCCTCTTTCTGCACCCCTGTTCCCTTTTTCTTGCCTCTTTCTGTAGTTCTCTTGTCTCCTTCTGCACCTCTGTTGCTTCTTTCTTCACCTCTCTTGTGAATTTCTGCATCCCTCTTGCCTCTTCCTGCACCCCTCTTGCCTCCTTGTGCACCTCTGTTGGTTCTTTCTGTACTGCTTTTGCTTCTTTCTGCACCTCTTTTGCCTGTTTCTGCACTTCTCTTGCCTCCTTCTTCACCTCTGTTGCTTCTGTCTGCACGTCTCTTGCCTCTTGTTGCACCCCTGTTGCCTCTTTCTGCACCTATATTGCTTCTTTCTGCACTTCTCTTGCTTCTTTCTGCACCCCTATTCCCTCTCTCTGCTTCTCTCTTGCCTCTTTATGCACCTCTGTTGCTCCTTTCTGCACTTCTCTTGCTTCTTTCTGTACCTCTCTTGCCTCTTTCTGCGCCTTTGCTGCTTCTTTCAGCACTGCTCTTGCTTCTTTCTGCACCCCTATTGCTTCTTTCTGCACCTCTCTTGCCTCTTTCTGCATCTCTGTTGCTTCTTTCTTCACTTCTCTTGCCTCTTTCTGCACCTCTGTTGGTTCTTTCTGCACTGCTCTTACTTCTTTCTGCACCCATCTTGCCTCTTTCTGCACCCCTCTTGCCTCTCACTGTACCCCTCTTGCCTCTTTCTGCACCTCTGTTACTTCTTTCTGCACTGCTCTTGCTTCTGTCTGCACCCCTATTGCCTCTTTCTGCACCCCTCTTTCTGCATACCTCTTGCCTCTTTCTGCACCTCTGTTGCTTCTTTCTGCACCTTTGTCGCTTCTGTTCTGCACTTCTCTTGCCTTTTTTTGTACCCCTTCTGCCTCTTTCTGTACCTCTGTTGCTTCTTTCTGCACTTCCGTTGCTTCTTTCTCCACTACTGTTGCTTCCTTCTGCACCCCTCTTGCCTCTATCTGCACCCTTCTTCCCTCTTTCCGCATCCCTCTTGCCTCTTTCTGCACCATTCTTCCCTCTTTCTGCACCTCTCTTCCCTCTTTCTGCATCCCTCTTGCCTCTTTCTGCACCATTCATCCCTCTTTATGCAACTCTCTTGCCTCTTTCTGTAGTTCTCTTGTCTCCTTCTGCACCTCTGTTGCTTCTTTCTTCACCTCTCTTATGAATTTCTGCATCCCTCTTGCCTCTTCCTGCACCCCTCTTGCCTCCTTGTGCACCTCTGTTGGTTCTTTCTGTACTGCATTTGCTTATTTCTGCACCTCTTTTGCCTGTTTCTGCACTTCTCTTGCCTCCTTCTGCACCTCTGTTGCTTCTGTCTGCACGTCTCTTGCCTCTTGTTGCACCCCTGTTGCCTCTTTCTGCACCTATATTGCTTCTTTCTGCACTTCTCTTGCTTCTTTATGCACCCCTCTTCCCTCTCTCTGCTTCTCTCTTGCCTCTTTATGCACCTCTGTTGCTTCTTTCTGCACTTATCTTGCTTCTTTCTGCACTTCTCTTGCCTCTTTCTGCACCCTTCTTCCCTCTTTCTGTACCTCTCTTGCCTCTTTCTGCACCCCTGTTTCCTTTTCTGCACCTCTCTTGCCTGTTTCTGCAACTCCCTTTCTCTTTCTGCAGTTCTCTTATCTCCTTCTGTACCTCTGTTGCTTCTTTCTGCACCTCTCTTGCAAATTTCTGCACCCCTCTTGCAAATTTCTGCACCCCTCTTCCCTCTTTCTGTACCTCTCTTGCCTCTGTCTGCACCCATGTTCCCTCTTTCTGCACCTCTATTGCCTGCTTTTTTCTGAACTTCTCTCACCTCTTTCTGTACTCAAATGGGAAGTGCAAGCTGTCAAGTTTAAAGGTGTACATGCTCTCGTGACTTTGGTATATATCTACTTGTATATGTATTCTTAAATGTGTTATGCATCTGAATATGGTAGCTTAAAAAGCGGGTAACATCTCCTATAGGTTTTCAAATCTTATCAGTTCTGCTCCGTCATTAGGTTGCACAGGCAGACATTTCTTATGTATTTATGTGTTATAGAGCCCCTCAAATATTTTATTGAATACCCATGTGCCCTGTATTGTGAGCAGAAAGAAATGCATATACCTTTTTTACACAAATTTACAGAGTATGCTGTTTGAAACACAGTTATTCAACTGTTTGTATGTTTATTTTCACTTAACATGTCACTAGGTAAAAGTATAGACACTCATGCATACCTTCACAAACTTGGTCAGACTTACAACAGTGATATGCTTAGGATTGCTGTTTTATATTTGGTAGGTCTAACATTCTGAGCAGTTGATTAATAGTGAACCTTCAAGAGAAAAGTGAGGTTTAAGACATCTTCAGAGATTAGGGTACTTTGTATGAGTCTGTTGTAAGGTACAGTCAAAGTAAGCCTCTTTTGCACCTCTGTTGGTTCTTTTCTGCACATCTTTTGCTTCTTTCTGCACCTTTTTTTCCTCTTTCTGCATCTCTCTTGCCTCTTTCTGCACTTCTCTTGCTTCTTTCTGCGCCTTTCTTCGTCTTTCTACACATGTCCTATCTATGTAGGCATAGTTAAAAATGAGCATTTAAAAAACCTTAGAAATTCACTGAATAACCAGAGATTTCAGGGACGTTATAGTTAGGGATTAGCATTTAAAAAAAACCTTAGAAATTCACTGAAAAAACCACAGGTTTCAGGGACGTTATAGGTGGGGATTAGCATTTAAAAAACCTTAGAAATTCACTGAAAAAACCATAGGTTTCAGGGACGCTATAGTTAGTCAGACATTTCACTCGTACAAAACCAGAGCAATTCAGCCATTATAGTTAGCTGAGCTAACTATAACTCGTGCTCCCGCAATGCACTGCTGATGACGTCACATATTACATCACTCATGACATGGTCAGTGACATCACTGATGACATCACTGATGACATTTCAAATGACATCACTAATGACATCATCCACATGATCATCTGATGCACCTCCTCACACCCTAATATAACCTTTGATACATCCGCTCTAAAATACAGACTACCATTTTTGAAACCATAGACACACCAGTACTAGTTAATACATACCTGTGCACTGATTCATACGTCTACACACACATCCACTCACTAAACCATACAGTCACTCATACATGCAATCATTCATCAATACAGCCACTGATATATCCACTCATATACCCATACATACACTCACACACCACCACACACCCAAAGAGTTACTCAAACACCTAGTCAGTCACGCAAAGAATCAATCAAACTGCTATTTACTCACCTATACAGTTATACACACACACCACCTCACTTATTCATACAGATAGTACTCATATACTTACTTTCTTCTACAATCACTGACATAAGCACACACGTATCCATGCAGCCACTATCACAATCACTCACTGTCACATTTAGTCACTTATATACTCCAACACTCACATATACTGCCTTTCACATATGTAGTAACTTACACATATACCACTGAGACATCCATTCACTCACCAACACAGCTATACACACACTCATTCACCCATACAGCCCCTAACACATGCACTCATGAACCCATACACCCAGTAAATCACCCACTCACACATCCATGCAGGGAGTCACACACACCCCCACACACCCACACAGACACTCAGCCACCCATACAGGTAATCAGACAACCAATCATTAACCCATATACACACTCATGTAGCTACTTACCAACCCATGCAGCCACTTACACACCAACTGACCACAGGTTTCAGGGACGTTATAGTTAGGCTGACATTTCACTCGTACAAAACCAGAGAAATTTGGCCGTTATAGTTAGCTGAGCTAACTATAACTCACACCCCCGCAATGCACTGCTGATGACATCACATATTACATCACTCATGACATGGTCAGTGACATCACTGATGACATCATTGATGACATCACTGATGACATCTCAAATGACATCCATGATGACTTCATCCAGTGACTGAGTGTTTCTAAAAAGTTTAAGAATGTTATATATATATACACCAAGGTCTATTGATGAATGAGTGGGTGTATGAGTGTCAGAATGGATGATTTATAGGGTGTGTGACTGACTGAATAATTGAGTGATTGAACGTTTCTTAGTGAATGCGTGGGTGAATGACTAATTTGTGTGAATGTCTGTATAAGTCTGTGAGTTGGTATGTAAGTGGTTGCATGTGTTGGTGAGTAGCTGCATGAGTGCCTATATGAGTTAATGATTGGTTGTGTGAATACCTGTATGAGTGCCTGAGTGTCTATGTGGGTGGGTGGGGGTGTGTGTGACTCCCTGCATGGATGTGTGAGTGGGTGATTCATTGGGTGTATGGGTTCAAGAGTGTGTGTGCGAGGGGCTGTATGGGTGAGTTAGTGTGCATATGGCTGTGCTGGTGAGTGAATGGATATCTCAGTGGTAAATGTGTAAGTAACTACAAATATGAAAGGCAGTATATGTGAGTGTTGGAGTATGTAAGTGACTATATGTGAGAGTGAGGATTATGAAAGGGACTGCATGGATGAGTATGTGTTTGTGTCAGTGATTATACAAGAGAGTAAGTATGTGTTACTATCTGTATGAATAAGTGAGGAGTGTGTGTGTGTAACTGTATAATGAGTAAATGGCAGTGTGATTGATTCTTTGGGTGACTGACTAGGTGTGGGAGTAACTCTATGGGTGAGTGGCAGTGTATGAGTGTCTGTATGGGTATATGAGTGCATATATCAATGGCTGTATTGATCAGTGACTGCGTGTATGACTGACTGTATGGGTGAGGGGATGTGTGTGTAGACCTATAAATCAGTGAGTGGGTCTGTACTAACTGGTATTGGTGTGTCTATGGTTTTGAGAATGGTAGTCTGTATTTCAGAGTGGGTGTATTAAAGGTTATATTATGGTGTGAGGAGGTGCATAAGATATTAAGTGGATGATGTAATCAGTGATGTCATCAGTGATGTCATTTGAGATGTCATCAGTGATGTCATCAGTAATGTCACTGACCATGTCCTGAGTGATGTAATATTAGACGTCATCAGCAGTGCGGGGCGCGAGCTATAGTTAGCTCAGCTAACTGTAATGGCCAAATTTCTCTGGTTTTGTACGAGTGAAATGTCAGCCTAACTACGGGAAACGGCCACTACAACGTGGCCGTTTCCACGCATAACTTAACCATGCATGCATTACAACGCATGTGTGGTTACCACGAATAGCCTTTACCACGCATACCTTTACTACGAAATACGTAGTAAAGGCATGTGTGTTAAAGGCTAAAAAAAAAAAAAAGGGGGGGCTTGGGGGGTCTCCCCCCCACAAAAAAAAAGGGGGATTGGGGGGTTTTCCCCCCAAAAAAAGAAACCGCACCTATTTAAGTAGGGATGTGGAGGCAATCAGGAGGCAATTGGCGTCGTTAGAGGAAACGGAAAAACACTTCCGTTTCCTCTATACGACGTGCAACGTCAACACGGAAGAAAAAAGAGAAGAGATAACGTGGAGACGTAAGGGGAATTTTAAATTTAATTTTTTTAAAAAGCAGGGGTCCGATTTTAGGGTTAAGGGGAGGGGTATTTGTAAGAAGGGTTTAGGGGTGGGGGAATAACCTTTACCAAGAGTATGCCCTTACCTTGCATGAATTTACAATGAAAATCGTTGTAAAAGTATGCGTGGGAAAGGAATATTCGTGGTAAAGGTTATGCGTGGGAATGGCATTCGCGTTGTAACGCATGCGTGGTAAAGGCATGCCTTGCAACGGAATGCGTTGTAACGTCATACAACCCCTAACTACAACGTCCCTGAAACCTGTGTTTTTTTCAGTGAATTATATATATATCGGCACCCCCAGCATTCTGGAGCACTCAGGCAATACCGCAACTCAGAGGGTCACGACGTGTGAAACCAGAGTGCCCCCGAAGTATGGTGATGGAAGGAAATGAAGTGCTCTTCATCCTAATGACAGAGGTACTTTCGGAGCTGGGGCCACAAAAGTCAGCTGCCGGTGGTTAGGCGCAATGTTACAAATAACATCGAAATCAGTGAGAACTGAAATTGATTTTTTAAAAGTCATAACAGCAGCAACTTGAAACGGATTGCTGGTTTTAATAATAATGGCGTATTTTGCACAGTGAGTTTGTTACTTTTGCTCGCACCTCAAAGACAATGGTATGTGAATTATTTAAAGTGACACTGGTCAAAGATTCATTCCGCAATGGAGCTTGGTGCGGAAAGCAGAAGTATTTTTACTATTGCAGTCAGATTGGACTCACGTGCACACTATTTAAACTCATACAAACCGGCACTCTGAATTGTTGATAAAGGCTGCATGAGACAGTTGAAACACGTCCAATATTCAAGCTGCTGTCATTGCAAATAATAAAGAAAAGAATACCTTGCGCCCCACGTGAACACTTCTTCTTGAAGTTGGAGGAAACATGTGATAAATATATATATATATATATATATATATATATATATATATATTACCTACTGGCGGTCGTCAGTAGGTAGTTATAGTTAGGACCTATTTTCCATAGGAAATTCGCAACATTCTATTCCCAATAACTTTGGCGCCGGTCGACGAATCTTCGCGAAATTTTCAAAACTCTTGGGGCGCTCCGGTCCACTCCTATCTTGAAAGTTTTGGGGTGATTCGGCAAGCGGGGGCAGAGAAAAAAGGGGGTCCCAAAACATGTTTTCCCCATGCAATTTTCCATAGGAAACTTTAGACACGGCTACAGCCCGAACTGCTGAATGGAATTACACCAAATTTTGCAAAAAGGTAGCCCTTGGTTCAGAAAGAGCCCTTTTGTTAAATGGTGTAAATCCATTCAGTAGTTGCTGAGAAATTCAAAAATAAGAGTCAAAAATCAATTTCCCATATGGAACTTTGTGCAAGGCTACAGCGGAAACTACTGAACGGATTTACCCCACATTTGGCATAAGGGTACTACTTGGCTCAGAAAGCGACCTTTTCAAAAATGGTGTAAATCCGTTGAGTAGTTTTTTAAATATTAAAGGAAAAAGAACTTTATATATCTGGGCGGAGCCTAACCACACATGTCATCGTGAGATCTGATTGGCTGTCAGCACATCATCCAAGAAGTGTTGGCAGCCATCTTGGGACCAATATACATGATAGCACCCCAATGAAATGCATTGTAGTGAATAGAAGATTTTGAGGGTCACCAAAAGGAGAACGATAAAGGGTGATAACAGACTTTAGTTACATTAGAATTCATTTGTTGATGGTACCATACAAATTTTAGGAATTGACGTGTGTTCTAGGGTGATTTTACCCTGTGAAAAACCTTCTGCTGGGATTTCATGAATCATGTTTCAGAGAAAACAATTTTCTCATGCTTGTCCCACAGAGGTTTGGAAGGTGCTCCAGAAGCTAAAATGAGAGCAGATTTTCTGTAAATTCAGTTTATCTTTCTCAGTCATGTGAGAATGAAGTCTGACATTCTCAGTAAAACATGTAAATCCAACAAGGGCAGAGACTGTCAGTTGATTCCTTTGTGTTCTACTGCAGCTTCCCAGAGTGTTCTAAAGAACAACTAGAGCGCTAATAGCCTTACCTATGACAAAAGTATGGCACACCTGAAGCCATCTTGATTGGAATAAACTGGTAACACTTAAAACATTTAATTTAAAAAGGAACAAAATGAGGGGTTCATTTTGCCATAGAAATTATGGTTAGTTCTGCAGAAAGAAAAATTAGGGCATGTTTTAAGTGAGATCTCAAATCCTCTTCTATTTCATTAGAAAATTCTGACATGCAGACTGAAACAATCACTTTCAATACCAGCAGTAGACTTCCAGTTAACTCCCTGGTGAGCAGTAGCTTTACTACAGTGATCTAATGAGCAACTAGAGTGCTAACATTCTGAATTGATGGCAAATGTGTGACACATCTGAATGCCTTCTTGATGGAATCAAAGTAAAAACTGAAAGCATTTCCTACTGAGGAGACTGCAGTAAATGAGGAAATTAGGAAACTTCATAACAAATAAGTATCCCAAGATGGCCACCAGAGAAAAAAGAGCCCAAATGTAGCACAAATATCACCCACATGTAGCCCACATATAGCCCAATGACAGAAGTGTGGAAAACAGTTTTTATTTTTAGTTTTTTTGCAGTTTTATAAAGTTCAGACTGGTCAGGTATTGGAGCGTTGCATCTTACTTGGACCCTTATTGCGTATTTTGCACTGAAGTACATGAGATTGATCTTGCGAAACATTGAACTTTACTATTCTGTTAACCTGAAGTTGCTCTGAACCGGGCTTTGTAACACCCGTTTTACCTACTGGTTTTAATTAATTCTCACTGTTTTGTATTAAGAAAGAGGATTTACTGTTTTTATGTACACTTGTATGATCTATGTTTCTAAATCAGATCGAATAAAGTTTAATGAATGTAATTGAAGTCTCCCAAGATGGCCACCAGAGAAAAATGAGCACAAATATCACCCAGATGTAGCCCACGTATAGCCCAATGACAGAAGTGTGGAAAACACTTTTTATCCTTTGTTTTTTTGCAGTTTTATATAGTGCAGGCTGGTCAGATATTGGAGTGCTTTACATGAGCATTGGTTACATCATACAAGGACAAACTCATTTTGGTTGTAGGCATGGGGAGATTAAGTGATTTGACCAGAATCACAGAATGACGAGCTGAAGCAGAAACTCCAACATGGTAACACCACATTTTCTCCCTAAGCATAACATTTAATCAAGTGGTCAACTGGATAAAAAACATAGAGATAACAAATAATTCAAAAGTGCTTTGTCGCTATTTGAGAACTGCTTGGCTCAGAAAGCGACCTTTTAAAAATGGTGTAAATCCGTTCGGTAGTTGCTGAGAAATTGTAAAAAAACCAAATATCGATATCTAGAGGCGCGGTGGATCCGCGAACCCTCCCGACCACGAGCTTCATTTTAATTGGCTGCCAACACTCCAAACCAGGAAGTGTTGGCAGCCATCTTGTGACTCGGTAGAACCGAGTCACAAGAAAACAGGGAAGCAAAGGTGAAAAAGAAAAAAAGGGGGCAGGGTAGAAACACCCTGACCCCCTAGGCCTGCTCACAGGGTGAGAATGAGTGGGTGTATAAGTGTCTGGATGGAGGTTTTAGTAGGTGTGTGACTGACTGACTGTTCAAGTGAGTGATTACATGTGTCTTACTGAATGCATGGGTTAGTGACTAAACTGTGTGAATGTCTGTATCAGTCTGTCTGTTGTTGTATAAGCTGCTGCATGGGTTGGTCAGTAGCTACATGAGTGTCTATATGGGCTATTGATTGGTTGCCTGAGTATTTGTATGGGTGCCTGAGTGTATGTGTGGGTGGGTGGGAGGTGTGTGACTCTGTGCATAGATGTTTGAGTGGTTGATTCACTGTGTGTATGGGTTCAAGAGTGCATGTGGAAACAGCTGTATGGGTGGGTGAGTGTGTGTATGGGTGTGTTGGTGAGTCAATGGATGTCTCAATGGTACACGTCCAAGTAACTACATGTGTAAAAGGCAGTGTATGTGAGAGTTGAAGTATATAAATGATTATTCGTGAGTCAGTTATTGTGAGAGTGGCTGTATGGATGAGTGTGTACTTGTATCAGTGATTGTATAAGAGAGTAAGTATGTGTTTGTGACTGTGTGAATAAGTGATGTGGTGTGTGTATAACTGTATAGGTGAGTAAATGGGAGTGTGATTGATTCTTTGCATGATTGACTACGTGTGTGAGTAACTCTGGATGAGTGGTGGTGTGTGAGTGTATGTATAGGTGTATGAGTGCATATGATAGTGTTGTATTGATGAGTGACTGCATGTATGAGTGACTGTATGGGTGAATGAGTGGATGTGTGTGTAGACCTAGGAATCAGTGAGTGCGTATGTAGTAACTGGTATTGGTGTGTCGATGGTTTCGAAAATGGTAGTCGGTATTTTACAGAGGGTGTATCAAAGGTTATATTAGAGTGTGAGGAGGTGCATCAGATTTTCACGTGGATGATGTCATCAGTGATGTCATTTGAGATGTCATCAGTGATGTCATCAGTGATGTCACTGACCATGTCATGATTGATGTAATATGTGACGTCATCAGCAGTGCATTGCGGGTGCGCGAGTTATAGTTAGCTGAACTAACTATAACGGGGGAATTTCTATGGTTTTCTACGAGAGAAATGTCCAACTAACTATAACGTCCCTGAAACCTATGGTTTTTTCAGTCAATTTCCAAGGTTTTTTAAATGCTTATTTCTAACTATAACGTCCCTGAAACCTATGTTTTTTCAGTGAATTTCAAAGGTTTTTTAAATGCTAATTTCTAACTATAACATACCAGTCGCGTTTCCAGAGTGGTGGAGAAAGGTGAGCGTGGCCTCCAAAACACCTCTTAGCAATCCCACTGTGTGGGATTTACTGGAGGTAACAGGAGGAGTAGTTAGCCCCCAACGTCAACCTTGGGGGCCAACTATCCCTTTTATTACCACCAGTAAGTCCCACACAGCAGGATTGCTAACTTCTTATATCAGGCCCCACCCAATCCCTGCACCACTGTGCAAACGTACTCCCTAGCACGTTGTAAGTTGGGGATTAAGTCCCCTTGAATCCTGAGGGTCCCTGGGGGCCAACTAGCCCACCAGGTACCTCCAGGAAGCGGCACAGAGCTGCGTTGCAGAGAGTTGTTCCGAGGCCATGCCCCTTTTTACACCTCTCTGCAACGCAGCTCATGGGTGCTTACTGGAGGTACCTGGTGGGCTAGTTGGACCCAAGGGACCCTCAGGATTCAAGGGGACTTAATCCCCCAACTTACAATGCGCCAGAGGGCCCGTTTCCACAGTGGTGCAGGGAGGGGCGGGGCCTGATGTGACAAGTGTGCAAACGTGCCCTGTGGCGCATTTTAAGTTGGGGGATTAAGTCCTGTATAAGCTTGAGTTGCGGTTCCTGCAGATGTAAGAGTAAGAGCAGCTGGCCCTTAAGGAAACCTTGGAAGTCCAGAAGGCTTGGAACAATTTGGGACTAGAGTCCCATGGTGGCAGCACTTGTGTCCCTAGGGTGAGGGAGCAAACATTTGATACTAGGAACCTGAGCAGGATAGTCCCTTCTTACCATGAGGGGGATGATATCCAGGAATGGATCAGTGCTTAGGAGAGGGCCTGTTATGTACCGAAGGTCCCTCATGGGAAGTGGGTAGCTATCCTGTGGGTCTCCTTTGCTAGCAAAGGCAGGGACAAACTTTTCACTGTCAGGGAGGAAGATGCAAATAACTGCTCATTCTTCAAGAGTGCCCTCACAGATGGGTTTGGTTTAACCACTGAACAATAGAGGGTTAAGGTTAGGGATACACAGAAGGCACACACCCAAGACTGGGTTGACTTTGTAGACAGTGCTATTAAGGCTCTTGAAGGCTGGCTTAATGAAAGTAATGTGCATGACTTTGAGGGACTGTACAATTTATTGATGAGGGAGCACATCCTTAATTACTGCCCAAATCAGCAGCTGCACCAATACCTGGTAGACTCTGATCTAACTCCTCCCCAAGAATTGGGAAAGAAGGGAGACAAATGCGTCCGCACCAGGGTGAAGCAGAAAAACAATGGTGGTGGAGGTGACCAGAAGAACAAGATGCTTCTAAGGCCCAAGAGAAGGGTGAGGAGAAAGGTAAAGACAAAAAGGAGTCTTCACAAGGTCCCCAAAAATCTTCCTCTGGGGGGTGGGTCCAAAACCCCTCTTCCTTAGGCAAGAAATCTTGGTGTTACCTGTGTAAGAAGAAAGGCCACAGAGCAAGGGATGCCAATTGCTCTAAAGCTAACACCAAATAACCTACTACTACCGTCCCTAAGGCAACTAGCACCCCTAGCACCAGTAAAAAGGGTAGTAGCAGTGCCTCCAAGGGATTAGTAGGGTTAACCTGGGTTCTGAAGTGGGTTCTGGCCTATTCAGAACTCCCACTCAGGCTGTCCGTGTCTGTGATGGTGGCATGGAACTGACCACCTCACTTGTGAGCCCCAATAACTTGGGAAAGTACAAAAATAGCCCTCCATCAATGGCCAGGAAGCTGGAGCATACAGGGACACAGGGGCCAGTGTCACTATGGTGACAGAGAAACTTGTGTCTCCTGAGCAGATTCTACTTGGTCAGATTTACCAAGTCACCACTGCTAGCAATACCAGCACAGATCGTTCCATGGCACTTGTGAATCTCAGCTGGGGAGAGGTAACTGGACCAAAGAGAGTTGTGGTTTCCCCAGATCTACCTGTTGACTGTCTGTTGGGCAATGATTTAGAAACTTCAGTCTGGTGTGCTTCCTCCCTAAATTTGACATGGTAAGTACTTATGTACCTCCACAATTGGCTACTGGTGTGCCCTTGTAAGTCCCTGGTACAGGCACTAAGGTACCCAGGGCATAGGTATACCAGGGGTCTCCCATGGGCTGTAGCATGTATTATGCCACCCATGAGAGACCACTCTAACTGTTATTACAGGCCTGCCATTTCAGCCTGTGTGAGTTGGTGCTTGCACCTCTCACAACAGATACAAGTTTCCTTATATCTGAAGTCACTGCACTTAAAACCTATAAGTCACCCTTATGCCAGGCCCTTCAGTCCTGAGGGCAGGGGGGTTGATTACAAGTGTGCAGGTGCCCTGCATGATCAGGACACCTCTACAAGCCCTGGAGTCGATTCTCCAGGCTTTGTAAGTGCGGTTAGACATTTTGAGCTAGTGCTGCTGCCGACCCCAGACACAATTCTGTCCTCCTGCTGCTGAGCTGAGCTCAAGCAGGGGAAGGTAGAACAATAGGTTTCCTCTCACAGGGAGGTGTGACCACCTCCCAGCCAGGACTCACTGTATTGGACTGGGGTGGGGGCGCTTGCCAGCGCCACCAGACTTCTTTGAAGGGCACATTTGGTGCCCTCCTTGCATACTCCAGTTGGAACCAGTTCTGGGAGCCCTTGGCTCCCCCTCTGGACAAAGGGCATGTGTGCATCATCCCCTCTGTCCAGCCCATCCTCTGGGGGGACCCCTGAGACATCCTAACCCTTTCTTAGGGTATAAAAGGGCCTACCTGTGGGTGGGTCCTCAGATTCATGGTGGTTACAAGTCTCAAGCCTGAAACCACGTCACTCTTTGACCTTCTGGCTACTTGGACTTTGCCTGGAGCTGAGACTGCACCAAGGAAGATTCCTGCTGCTCCTGGTCTCACTGTTCTGCAAGTCTTCTTCTTCTTCATCTGTGCTTCATCCAGGTTCCTCTACAGGCATGTGGGCATCAAAGAAACTGATGGAATCTCCCTTAGAGTGAAAGAGTCCCTCCCCAGCATCTCCAGGCACCGCAACAAAGCTGATTGGTCTGCTGCTCCTGACATCCCACGGAATTAGAAAGGCTCAGCAACATAGGTTGTGGTTCTGCAACTCCCCTGAGGTCTGACCTGTCCTACCTGCAACTTTGAGGCCAGTATCCCTCATTGGAACAGCTGGAACCAAACCCCTGTGCACTTCACCAACCTGATGTTGCCAAGGCTTGTTGGCTCTGCACTCCAGAGGTCTTCAGGCTACAAGAAGCTCGAGCTTCCAGCATCTCTTCCTGCAAGATCATCATCCTCGTCACATTCTCTGCACAGTGGGCCTTCATCTTTGGTGAGCTGTTCCAGGTCCTCCTACAACTCCTGTGCCCTTGACCTGTGGGTTCTCTCAAGGGTCTTTTCTTGCTTCAGTGGGCCTTCATGCTTGCTCGGAGCCTGCTCTGACTCTCTTCCTTGTGGTGAGTCCCTTGGACCTTGCTGGTCCCAACGTTGCTCCTTCCACGCCTGTTGCTGCTGCCGAGGCTTGTTGGTGCTCCTGCTGGACACTGAACCCCATGGTTCTCTACTCCTGACATGGGACAGCATGTGCACAGCTCCTGGTCTTCCTCAGCATCTCCTGGTCCTCACAGCTGCAGCGACATGGTCACCGTCATCACTCCTGCATCCTCCAACATCGGTGGGCATTGCTCTTCTGTGCCCCTGGCCACCTCCGAGTGGCATAGACTCTGTCCCCTCTGCTTGCAGGTTCTTCTCTTCCAGAATCCACCCTTGGATTCCACTGGACTCTTTCACCTTCTTCTCCAGCAGCATCTTTATTAAAGTCCTCCATTGTGGTCTACGGCGGTTTCAGACGTCATTCTGCACCTATGCACCCGGATTTTCTGGTGTAGGTATCTTGGTTCCTGGGGTATCCAAGGGTGGGGTGACTCTCCAACCTTCTGTCTTCCAGGAGGTTTCTTCAGGGTCCACTGGGAAGGGTCCTTCTTCTTCAAAAGTGCAACCACGTCTTTCCTGTTGACTTCTATTGAGCACACAGTCATGTTTCCACTCTGCAGACGGCCTCCGTAGGGTTCCTGGGTACTTACCTTGGGTGGTTCCTTTGGTCCCCGGCTCTTCTGAGCCTCCTGGTCCAAGTCCCGACTTTGGTCGCAGTTCACATTCCACTTTCTTAGTATATGGTTTGGTCTACTCCTGGAGACCACTGTGTACTGTGCTTACTTACCTGTTTGTGTTTCTATCACCCATATACCAAACACCCACCCACAACCTATGGTTACCCTGAAATCTGGAGGCGGCTCAGTTTGTAGTGTACACTATACAAGAGTCCTATGAAAAAAACCTAAAGAACCACAGCCTGTAGAAAAAGCAGGTAGTCCTAGGGAGCGCAAGATATATAAAAACGTGAAATCTTAACAGGGTTCTACTGCGTACGTGGATTACTTTAAGATTACTTTAATGGATGAAAAATTGGTGTGTTTTGAAAAGCTCTAGTGCAAAGATCCCTCTTTGTGAGTGGCTCTGGTGTATCTCTGTATAGTGAGTGGTTCAAGTAAGAACAGTGCTTGTGTGAACAGCGCTTGTGTAAATGGCTGTTTGTGGAAAAGATCTGGTCTAAAGGCCCCTTTTTGTGAGGGGTTCGGGTCTATGTCCATATAGAGAGCCGCTCAGGTATGAACAGTTCTTGTGTGAATGGTGCTTGTGTGAATGGCACTTGTGTAAATGACGGTGTGTGGAAAAGCTCTAGTGCAAAGGTCCCTTTTTGTGAGTGGCTCTGGTGTATCACTTTATAGTGAGTGGCTCAGAAATGAATAGCATTTGTGTGAAGGGCATTTGTGTAAATGAATGTGTGTGGAAAAGCTCTAGTGTAAAGGTCCCTTTTTGTGAGTGACTCTGGTGTATGCCTGTATAGTGAGCGGCTCAGGTATGAATAGCGTTTGTGTGAATGACACTTGTTGAAATAGCTGGGCGTGGAAAAGCTCTGGTGTAAAGGTCCCTTTTTGTGAGTGGGTCTGGTGTATGCCTGCATAGTGAGCGGCTCAGGTATGAATAGCATTTGTGTGAATGACACTTGTGGAAATAGCTGGGCGTGGAAAATCTCTGGAGTAAAGGTCCCTTTTTGTGAGTGACTCTGGTGTATCTCTGTATAGTGAGTGGTTCAAGTATGAACAGTGCTTGTGTGAACAGCACTTATGTAAATGGCTGTTTGAGGAAAAGATCTGGTCTATAGGCCCCTTTTTGTGAGGGGTTCGGGTCTATGTCCATATAGAGAGCCGCTCAGGTATGAACAGTTCTTGTGTGAATGGCGCTTGTGTGAATGGCACTTGTGTAAATGACTATGTGTGGAAAAGCTCTGGTGTA